>JAQQSV010024820.1:0-10088 GCA_028646515.1 Pseudochirops corinnae
GCCCCCCCCCCCCCCAATTTGGACAGGAACAGCACTGCAACCTTTTTCAGCATGAAGCTGCTCGGGAAGCTGAGACCTTCATCCCTTGTCCCTGAATGAATTTGTGTCTTATCCATTGAGGGGGAATGATAAGATCTGGGATGCTTTGTTGTAACCTCAGTTTGTAAAATCTCACTTGTGTTCAGACACCTATGTCAGCTTGTAATAAGCTTGTGTAGTGAGCTGTAAAAGTCACATTTTCCTTCAGCCATAAAGGCACTAACTCTAACTCTGCAGACCCCTGCCACCAGTCTCAAAGTCTTTTTCCAAAGTCTGCTAGATAGTTTCCCATGCTTTAATCACCCAAGTATTCTTAGAGAAATACATAGTTCCTTTGTTCTTAGTGGCCAGCTGCTTAGGAACCTTGAAAATCACTATCAGAAGATGACTCACTCCCAAGATGGGATCTCTTGAAACCCCTAATCAGTCTAGCTTCCAAACTTGGCACATCAAGCCTATCCTCCCAACTGCCATATTGGACTTATGTCATTCATCCTTGACCAAAAGTTACCTAGTGACATGTCAAGGCAAAAAACATACCTCCTCTCTCGCCCCCCTCCCAATTTTTCCCAGTGAATTATGGGCAAAACGCCTACGCAGTGAATGTAGAAAGTGCATATCCCTTTAAGTCTCAACCCCTCCCAAACTCTACCTCCCCCACCTGGCTAGCATAAATTAACCCTTCTACCTTGGGGCCCTCGGCCCTCCCCCCCTGGAATTTTTTTGTTCAGTGGTTGGACTGCCCGCTTCTCTCGAGATTCTAATAAAGAGACCTTTCTCTATTTTCACCTTGAGCTGTCTCCGAGTATTTGATTTAGGGATCTTTTTTTTTTTACCCACACAACTGGGAGGAAAAATTAACCTGTTCTACTTTGGCAAAGTACCTTTACTCAACAGTCACTAATACCTCTCTGGGACAGTGAGACTCACCCTGAGCCTAGACTTCCCATCACAGTAGAAGTTCATTTATTGGGAGTGGCTAGGTGGCACAGCGAATAGCGCATTGGCCCTGGAGTCAGAAGGACCTGAGTTCAAAGAAGGACCTGAGTTCAAATTCATACTCAGACACGTAACACTCATTAGCTGTGTGACCTTGGGCAAGTCACTTGACCCCAGTTGCCCTGCCCTTCCCCCCTGCAAAAAAAATAGAAGTTCATTTATTCATTCTGTTCTTTTCTAGTTCTTTGTCCTTGTGTCTGCTCAGCATAACACTTCTTCAAACTTACCAACAATCTTCCATCATCTCAACATCTCCAATTTTCCTCTACTTTTCCTATCATTAGGGAGACAGTATGCTACAATAAATGAATGAGTTCATTAAAAAGCTTCTATTAAGCTATTCTTGCTAACCTCTGTGCTAAGTACTGGGGGTACAAATACAGCAGAGTCAACTCCTGCCCTCAAGAAGCTTAGAGAGACAATAAATATAAGAGCTTGATGGACAGAGAAGGGACACTGTTACTGAAAGTTTCAGAGAAAGTTATAGCAGGGCCATAATAAGTAAACTGACACACTCCTGGGGAAAATGGCAGAGGTGACTTGATTATGGTCTCAGAATTAAAGGAGGAGAAGAGTGTAATGGTTATGAGCACAATGGCAATAAGCTTGTAGAAAACAAGGAAGGAGAAGAGGGAGAGAAGTGGATTGTGGTTGGGGCTTTTCTGAAATAATAGGCCAGGAAAGGCAGTCACTAATAAAGATAGTGGAGCCCTAGAGTAGAAATCCCAAAGATTAAAGTAGAAAGTAGCATCACTAGATGCTGCTAGAAAGTAGCTCACTTTCAGCTGTGTGATTGTGAGCAAGTAATTTTATATCTTAGAATCTCAGATTCCTCACCTGGAAAATGCGGGACAATAATTTTTTGCTTAGGAGCATTGATTGGATAGGAGTATTGATTGGAGTCAAGAGAACCTAGTTTTAATCTCACCTCTGACCAATACTAATTACATGAGGAAGCACAAGTCTTTACCCAGTACGAGAGTTGAACACCTTCAGGAGAGAAGAATGCCTTTTTATAAAATTTAACAGCCCTTCCCCCCAACTCCCAGCCCTAATCCTTGTGGGAGATAGAATGAAAAATTCAGTTATAGAGCCCAAGCAGGGCAGCCCCAAGTTGCAATTTTGCTTGACTAGGATGCCAATTTAATAAATTTGGAGAAGGAAGGAAGCTATATATTTCAACCAAGGCACTAAGTGCAATTAGGTGTTGCCATAGATAGTGTCAGGTAGCCTTTGAGCCTGGCCTTGAAGATTTGAGCTCAGTTGAGGCCTCAGACGCTTACCAGCTGTGTGACCCTGAGCAGGTCACTTAACTCCCATTTGTTTCAGTTTTTCCATCCTAAAAGTGGTGATAATAATGTCACGAAGTTATAGGGTTTTTGTGAGCATTAAATGATGTAATAATTGTAATAGTAGTACCTGGTACATAGTTGTTGTATAAATTATATAAACATATAAAAGTTGTGTATTATTACACTAGGTCTGCCTTGAGAGTATACAATTTTGAGTCTTACACTTGAACTTTGAGTCTTATACTCTGAGTAACTATATGTTCATATCTTTATTTAACCTTGCCTCAGTTTCCTTATCTGTAAAATGTAGATAATACCTATGAAGATTTTTGTAAAGGTGGAATGAGATAATGTGTAGCCCTTACTTTAAATGTCTATATCCAGAGACTTCGGATGGTATTGCTGTAGCTTTAAGAAATACAATATTGGGAAAAGACTGTTTTGACAATTTGAAGAGGTTTGAAAAATGGCTTGATGTACAGCCCTTCTTTCTGTGGAGTCTAAGAGAAAATGTATGTTTTCTTTCTGATCCCTGAAGAACTATGAAGATTTTGTTCTGTAGTGTACTTTTTGGATGGAGTCAAGAAGAAGGAATATGCTTATCTGTGATCCAGGAGGATACATACAGAATCTGTGCAATAAAATATGTTGCAAGAGTTTTGTCTTTCTTTTCAATCAGGGTTAGGAGAAGTGAGAAGAATCTAGGGATAATGTTTTGTTGTTTTTTTTTTTAAAGATAATTGAATCATTTTTTTTAAATGCACGGAAGAGAAAGATCAGAAGAATCAGAGAAGCAGAACTGCTTAGAAAGTTACATGTTGAAGTTATATACTTAAAAAGAAAGGCAAGCTGTATATAATAGAGATTCAGAGTTTCATGTGTAAAGTGGGGAGTGGGGAAATAAAACTTTCACAACCTTCTCTCCCAAAAAAATAAGAAAAAAAAGAAACTTTTTTAAAAATGAAAACTGTTCTATTATTTCATGAGGAAATCCTATAAAGAAAAACGTGTCCAGTCCTGTCTGTGAAGGAACCAGACCCAGCTGAACTTCTCAGAGAAATCTAATCAATAAAGACTGTTTTTCCTACTGAGGAGATTTTGCCATGGGGTAGGCAGAAGCTTCAATCTCCAGGAAAAGAGGTCTCCTGCTAAGATTCCCCACTCCCTTGACTCTGTTGGTACCAGAGAAGTCCCTGGATATCTAGATTCTCTTCTTTTCTTTCTCTCTTTTCTTTAAGACCCGGTCTTCCAATCTTGTCCAGGCTGAAAGTGCATTTACCACTGAGTTAACCTCATAGCCTTCTCCTTCTAGGGGTTCACAATATTCATGTGCATCTCAGTGCAGATACCTGGTTGGCTTTAACCCTCTGAAAATCAGAATTTCCAAACTCAAGCAAGCCACCAACCAGTCTTCCAAGAAGTAAGAACTACAGTTGTTTTCCACTATGCCAAGTCATCATCATCAGTTTGTAGTTCTGTGAAGAGAAAAGGGAAATAAGAAGAAAGGAAAGGAGAGGGCCGGGGAAAGAGCTGGCAATACAGTACGTTTGGATAAAGACTGTTTATTGAAGTGAGATTTGAAGATCTAGCTATGCAATGGAAAACTAAGCCTTTTCTTTTTCCCTTGCCCAGACTCACCCATGAGGCCCTGAGCCCTTCCCTTTTCAGTGACCAGACTGCAAGGGCAGTTTTTAGCCAGAAACAGAGCTTGTGCAACCACCTGCTTTCTACAAAATTGGGATCTTCTCCTTTCCGTGCACTAGGTGCCAGGGCAGTAGGTGCTTTGGTCCTCAAAGAAAAAAAATTAGCAAAAGTTATCAATGCCTTGAAAATATGTGCAATGTACCATGCCCTTGGACCTCTCATCTCTGCAAAAATCCAGGTCTTATTTATTTAGTCCAACTCCTTCATTTTATTGGGGAAGTTGCTTTAGCCAGAACCAGAACAATCCCTTCACCTGGCTGGACCTCAGTTTCTTCCTCTGTAAATGTATGAACAAGAGTGGGGAAAGAAGAGAAAGGAGAGAGAAATCCCCATGGATGAGTTCCCACAGCTACAGCTTTACGAGGGTCAGATGCTTGTCTTCTAGACATGAATTACTATAAAATGCTGTGTAAAATTAGGGTAACAACTAAATTACCTTGAAGGCATCTTTTAGCTCTGGACTTCTGTGATTATTGGCTGGAAGAGCCCACTAAGTCCAGGCTGTCCTTGGAGCATCAAGGCACCCTTCGCTACACTTTCAGCCTCTCTGTTAGCATCTCCAGCAATGGGAAGCTCAGCATGTACCGAAGCAACCCATTCAAATTCCGGATAGTTCTAATTTTTGGATGGTTCCTTTTTATCATGAGCCAAAATCTGCTTTTCTGTGATACAGAAAAATTACAAACCCCATGTCTAAAATTTGCATTACCTGCCTTCCCATAGTATTTACAGTTTTATGTTCTGCATGCTGAAAACAGCCTAACTCCATGCACAAAATTATCTCCTGTATTAGAAATAAGAAGGATCTTATTTGACCCATTTTATGATGAAGAGAGAGAAAAATACATGCACACTTGCAAAACATAAACTGGTTTCTCAGATTGCCAAGGCATTGATTGTCTTTCCCTTGAGTTTCCATGGATGCTGGCTTTCAAGGGAAAGCTACCTATCTTCTGGACATGGATTATTGTTTCCTCTATCTTCTTCCATGCAGCAGTCTTGAAGATGCCCTTATCTCATCTGGGAAGTTGAATTACATAATATAGTCCCAAACTTTTCTCTTGCTCCGTGCCAGTTCCCAGATTGTGATCAAGGAATGTGATTACATTTTTGAAGTCTCCTACCTTCTCCATGCTTCTGACCTCACTAGTCACTTGTTCCCCATTCTTTCATGGCTTCTCATATGTCTGTAATTATATTAACAAGCAATTCTATTCAATAGAGGTTAGGGACCTATTTCCCTGAAAAGAAAATCCACCAGCTGCTAATCATAGCAAACTGTGATTAATTTATCATTTAATCAGATTTGTGATCGTTGTGTTATCTGTAACACCTATAACTTCTACCCTTTTGTCTTGTTCTGCCTTTAGGATCACAAAATCAGATTTAGAAGTGGAAAGAAACTTTGTCCCTCACCTTCATTTTACAGATGGGGAAAATGAGATACAGACAAGTCTTTCACTTGTTCAGTTTCAGTTTCAGACAGAACTAAAAAAAAAGTTCTTCAGAACTTTCAGACAGTTCATCCATGTGACTGTCATTTTCTCTATCTTCTGATTGTGATTCTAACCAGCTGTAGACTCCCTGCTGCACTTCATAGTTGTGTTTGAGCTTTGTCTCTCTTCTCACCAAGGCTGTTCCATGAAGGCAGGAGAATTTGTCCTCCTTCCAGATCCACTACCCTCTCTTCTACCTAGAAAGTGCCTAGAACTATTTTAAGGGAAGGGCTTTTCTCTTAGTGTTTGTGGAAGGTGTTTGTTACTGTTATTGTGTGTAGAAAAGTAATTTTGATATCACAAATTTGTGGCAATGTGATTGTGCAAAACCACCTTGTTGACACAACCCAGGACAGATATATTTCTTTAGTATTTCTTCACTGAATTTAGAGCTGGGGGGACCTAGGAATGTAACCCTTTCATTTTGAAGTTGAGGAGATTGAAGTCCTGAGATGTATGGCATTGTGCCCAATGTCACAAACACATGAAGTTGCTAGATCAGGATTCATTCAACCAAGTCCTTCTGGCTCTGTGTCCAGTATTCTCTATAAAAGTGTGAGGGGGGCCATCTCCAGTCGTTCTGATCTATATCTGGCCACTGGACGCAAATAGTTCCAGAAGAGAAAGTGAGACTGGTGACTTTGCACAGCCCTCCCTCCCTTAAATCCAATTCACTTTCAAGTCACCTTCCTAATGTCATGGTCCTCTTAGAGAATGAAGGGCAAACAACATCAGAATTCTGAATTGCCTAAATCATGTAGCCAGGAAGAGAAGCCAGTCATTACCAATTAATTACTCATTACCAATCTTCAGCTCCCCTGAGAGAATTTTAAAATAATTGAAAAAGTTTGCACATGTAATATATCATATATATCATATGTATATGTGTTATATATGGGGATTATGTATAATGTTATTATAAAAGCTTCCATATCTCTTCCCATTAGAATATAAACTTTTTGAAGGCAGGAAATGATTCACATTAATTTTTATATCCTGGCACAGTCCCAGGCACATAGTAGACACTTAATAAATGCATATTGATTGATATTTGTATGTACACATATGTATATATTAGCACCAAAGCTGTTCTGTGGTTGTGAATCATGGAATACTATAATCTCTGAAGAATCATAATTGTGGGTCACCTAGGCAATGGAGAGACCCATAAAGGTTGTAAATAGGCTGCAGCATATTACTAAGCCAATTGTAAGAAATTATAAATATATATGTATATGCGTATTATATATATACATGCACAAATATACACACATGCATGTATATACATATATGTATGTGTGTGTGTGATATAATTAGAGATATCCAACCATAAAGAGAAGTAGGCTGGTTATGTGGTGAGAGCTGGGGATAATTTGATTTGATAAACAGTCAGAATGCTTCACTGGCAACCATGCCCTAACAATAGGTCTTAGAAAGGGGTTCCTAGCATTTTGAGTTTCCTGCCTATGGAGGATTTACAAGAAGGCATAGACAAGATTCTCAAAGAATGAGAGGGCATAGGAGAGTGGGTATATGGGTTTCAGTCTTTATCTGCAAAGATTCACATCTGTGTCATAACAGGTACCCCCAAAATATCACCCCAAGAATTTCCTCAGTCTTTGTTCACAAGAATATGCTGAACTCCATTCCTACTCTGAATTTCTGAAAAAAAACCAAGCAGTTTGACTATTAATAATAGCTCATGTTATAGACAGCCCTTTCAGGTTTGCAAAATTCTTCATGTGTGTTATTTAATTTGATCCTCACAACAACCATGTGAGGTAGGTGCTCTTTTATACCCACATTTTATAGTTGAGGAAACTGAAGTTTAGAGGTTATTTGACTTGTCCAAGATCACATAGCTAGTAAGTATCTGAGGCAAGTTTCACACTCAGGACTTCCCTGACTCCTGACTCAAGACTTACTTCCTTGAATCTAACACTGTGCACCTACTACACCACCCAGTTGCCTATGACATAAAAAATCCATCATAGTGAAAAAAAGAATGACTTCCTTAAATATCAAGTGTAACATTGAGATGTGAGAAGTACTTCTCAAATGTACTCAGAGATAAACATGTAAACACCAATCTTCTTCTTTCCCCTCCACCACCCTGCTCTGAGTATTAGAGGGGGGGGGGGGAGTTACTGCCCAAAGGGACTGAGATTTAAAGTCTAGTTAGAGATTTTCCTAGCACTGTGCTCTGAGAAAACCAAAGGAAAGAAAGGTAATATTAAGTGGACTTCACTAAAGCCAACTCCTAGGTTGGCACTAGCTACACCCCTATGATGAGAAGCTGGGTGGTAAAGTGGTGTAATTTGAAGCAAAGGAAACTTCCAAGGTTCAGAATACCAGCATAGTAACTCTCCATTTATTCAGTAACAAATTAAGGCAAAACACTCACAGAAAAGAGAAAATAAAAAATACAGGGTAACTCAGTCATTTAGTAAGTTCTCAATTCAATCACAAAGTATCTCAATTCAATAAAGTCAAAGTACCCCACCCCTGGCTAGTACATTCAATCACAGTCTCTCTTCTCAAATGGAGATTAGTTTCCAATCATAAACAAACATTCATTTGGTTAGTCACAGAACAAAAATCAAAGTACTCCAAACTTGGATCACAACTGAATTACAATTATCATCAGTTATTCCCAAGCACCTTCTCAAAGGGACAGTAGAGAGCACAAAGACCATCTATCCCTAAGCCACAACAAGGTTATCATCACAGCATTCAATACCCAAAGAGAGGTCTTTTCTTCATCTTGACCCAAATCAAGTTCTCAGCAATCTCTGTTCCTGGGGAGACAAAGCTTAAAAAAGCCACAATATACATTACCAGTGTCCTCATCAATTCACTCTCTGCCTGCAAAACAGTCTCAGGATCCCTGAAAATATCAGCAAGACCCTCTTCCAGGATTTCTGTAAACATTCAACAAGATAACCCTCCTTCAGAGCTTCTGAACCAACAGCAAGGTTCCAGGACCTCTGCAACAACAGCACTGTCCTTCACCAGCAGACAAATCTGGCAAAACAACATCAAAACAGACAGAAAAAATACCAGCACCATAGTCATGCCTCTTAAGTTCTTGGCAGCTCCAGATGGCAGCTCTTAAAAGTCCTGGGCAGCTCCAACTGGCCCTCAACAGTCCAGGTGGCTTCAGCTGGCAGTTTTCTCTCTCTCTCTCAGCAACTCTGGCCGCCAGCAATCCTCTTTCTCTCTCTCTGCCTCCATGATGCTGCTCCCCAAAGTTCTTCTGGCCTCTCTCTGCTTTGGTCTCTTTCTAAATCCACAGCACCAGCTCCTCCCAGTTCAGCCCTCTCTCTTCACATCAACAAGTCCATCCCAGAAGTGGGATTCACAAGCTTTGGGTTTCAACACTCAACCGGAAAAACCAAGCTAATAGAGGGGATCTTTAAATTCCATTACCATTACAAGGGGATAAAGTGTTGAGCCTGGAGTCAGGAAGCACTGAACTCAAGTACTGCCTCAGACACTGCACTTAACCCTCTTTGCCTCAGTTTTCTCATCTTTAAAAAGAACTGGAGAAGGAAATGGCAAAACACTCCAGTATCTTTGCCAAGAAAACCCCCAATGGAGTCACAACTGACAACACACTCCTAGCAAGAACTCATCTACCCTCATTTTCTGGGGTGTAACAGATGTTATCTTGCTGTTGTCTCTCTGCAATCTATCTACTGCCTCCCAAACTGCTGCAGATGGCCCTTCCTCTAAGCCCTAGGAATCCTCAAAACAAATCAAGTTTTCCTGAATGTCTCCTTTAGCCAAAGTATTCTCTGTCATTCTAGATAGATCTTCCAAAGACTCTGTGATCCTGAATAGGGCCTCCACAGTTGCTGAGATGCCAGTAAGATGTTCCTAAATATTCATGGGTTTCATTAACAAAGGGACTACGTAATAACAGGGCCATAATCATCACTTTCATATCAGCTTCAAATACATCCTCAATCAACTTAAATTTAATCCCTCCACATTCTCTTCTGCACAATGGGAAAATAACCCAGGGAGTTTTGCTGCCTCTTCATTCTCCTGCCTTCCAAATTTCGAGACAAGGACTAGCTCAAGCCAGGGAGAATGGTAAAGAATGTGGCTGCTATTCTTGGGCTATGTTGACGGCTATGTTCCTGGAAAACCTTAGCCAATCTTCTGGCTGTTTGGCTTGCTCCCAGCCCATTTGTCCCTCCTCACTTTTAACAGCTATGTGGCTTTGGATTCAGCAGTCTGCTCTGGGTAAATTATTTGATTGTCTGCAAACCAGAATGAGAAAAGAGATCAAGGAAAAGTCCTAAGGGAACGGTACCTTCCTATTTTCTTTCCTCATATCTACCTTGCCACCTTATTTTTTTTTCCCTATTGTCCAGGCTTCTCCTCTCAAATTAAGTATTTTCTCTAATGAGGTAGTCTCTCTGGTTCGAAAGCATCATGGGACATGTAGTTCAGAACATCCTCCCTTTTCCCCTTAAATTGTAATATTGAGAGAGTGTGGTATATCCCTTAAGAGGCCGCTATATTTTATTTTTTGTTGTTTGGTTTGTTT
>JAQQSV010024821.1:0-10088 GCA_028646515.1 Pseudochirops corinnae
TGAAAGTATTTGCAGATCCTATACATGATTGCATGCCACCATGGGGGTGGGGGGGGAAGAGAGGGGAGAAAATCTGAAACTCAAGTGATTATGGAACTGAATCTTGTAAATTAAAAGTAAATAAGTAAATAAAAAAAAATTTTAAAAAAAATAAAAAATAAATAAAAAAAATTTAAAATGGAAGCTAATAACTGTATGAGAAATCAAGAAATTATCAAACAAACCAAAAGGATGAAAAAATAGAAGACAAAGTGAAATATCTTATTGGAAAAAACAATTGTCCTGGAAAATAGATCCAGGACAGAAAAATTTTAAATTACTGAACTACCTGAAAACCATGATCAGAAAAAGAGCCTAGACATCATCTTTCAAGAAATTATCAAGGAAAACTGACCTGATATTCTGGAACCTGAGGGTAGAGTAGATAATGAAAGAAATCTACCTCTTGAAAGGAGAACACCAAGGAATGTTGTAGTCAAATTCCAGAGTTCCCAGGTCAAGGAGAGAGTATCGCAAGCAGCCAGAAAGAAGCAATTCAAGTATTATGGAGACACAACAAGGATAACACAAAATTTAGCAGCTTCTACATTAAGGAATTGGAGGACTTGGAATATGATATTCCAGAGGGCAAAGGTGGTAGGACTAAAACCAAGAATCACCTACCCAGAAAAACTGAGTATAATACTTCAGGGGGAAAAATGGATAATCAATGAAATTTAGCACTTTCAAGCACTCTTGATGAGAAGATCAGAGCTGAAAAGAAAATTTGACTTTCAAATACAAGAATCAAGAGAAGTGTGAAAGGTAAACAGCAAAAAGAAACCATAAAGGACTTACTAAAGTTGAACTGTTTACATTCCTACATGGAAAGATGATATTTGTAACTCATGAGACCTTTTTTAGTATTAGGATTGTGGGAAGGAATGGGCAACATAGTCAACAGGGTGAGTTGACTATGAAGGGTGACATTCAAAAAGTAAAATTAAGGGATGAGAAAGGAATGTACTGGGAGAAAGAGAAAGGGAGAGGTAGAATGGGGTAAATTACCTCACATAAAAGAGGCAAGAAAAAGTTTTTACAATGGGGGGAAGAAGGGAGAGGTGAGAGGGAATAAGTGAATCTTACTCTCATCAGATTTGGCTTAAGGAGGAAAAAACATACACATGCAATTGGGTATGAAAATCTATCTTACCCTACAGGAAAGTAAGGGGGAAGGGGAAAAGGGAGAGGAGATGATAGAAGGGAGGGCAAATGGGAGGTGGGGGTAATCAGAAGCAAACACTTTTGAGGAGGGACAGGGTCAAGGGAAAGAAGAGAATAAATGGGGGGGAGCGTGATGGGATGGAGGGAAATATAGTCTTTCACAACCTGCTATGGAAGTGTTTTGTATGACTACACATGTATAACCTATATTGAATGGCTTGCCTTTTCAATGAGAGTGGGTGGGGAGGGAGGAAGGGAGAGAATGTGGAACTCAAAGTTTTAAAAACAAATGTTAAAAATTGTTTTTACATGAAACTGGGAAAGAAGATATATAGGAAATGGGGCACAGTTTCCTACAGGAGAATAGAAGTGAAATGGATAAGAAAAGGGGGGTGGGTGATAGAAGGGAGGGCAGATTGGGGCAAGGAGTAATCAGAATGCATGCAGGGTGGGGAGAGGGGAGAGATGGTAAGAAAATTTGGAATTCAAAATCTTGTGGAAGTTAATGTTGAAAACTAAAAATTAATGAACCAAAAAAAACAAAAGGAAGAAAGAAAACCCCATATGGGGTTACAAAGAGTCTGTCACTGAAATGGTTACCCATAAAGAGGGTTAGAGTTAGGGGTGCTCAAGGCCCCAAAATACCAACATGTGCGGATCCTGCCGAATGAATTTGACTTGTCTTCTCTCAGCCAAAGAAAAGTAAAGTTTATTAAAAGTTCACCACATTGGGTAGATTCTTAAGGAGCCTAGGTATCTCTGATGCTTGCATTGGGCAAGCAGGCCAAAATCATCTGACACAGAGTAAATCTGTGCTAGGTCATTCTATGGAGCTTTCACACACATGGGGGCAAGAAGGGGTCTTATATACAGAAAGGTTGTGGGAGGAATCTAGAGGAGGAGTTTGGGAGGGGTCTTCAGGAGGAGTCAGATAAGGTCAGACTCCAGTAATGAGTTTGGGGAGGATCTTGAGGAGTCAGATGAGGTCAGACTCCAGTAATGAGTGATTAAGGGTGGAAAGTTGCTGGAGGCTACCTGGAGAGAACAGATGTGGTGGACCAAGCCAGTTCAAGGGTGGAACAGGAGGATCAAGGGTGGGAAATTGCTGGACCAAGGCAGAGTTGTGCAGAGCCACAACTTAAGGCCCATGGCGTCAGGCAAATGCCTTATGTGGGAAGATTCAAGGAGAGCTCAAGGGGCTCCCAGAGCCTGCACCTCATCATCAAAATTGAAGGGAAAAAAATCCGACTAAACAACAATAAAAGGATAGAGTAGACACATACAAATGATTGAAGTAGGGGAGAATTATAATTAAGTGGGAAGATCAGGGAGAATAAACTATATTCAGTAAATATTTACTTCTATACCTTTGTATCTCTTTTCTTTTTAAGAAAGCCTAGCCTTTTAGTCAAATTAAAAGCATGAAGGGGGGGAGGGAAGTGCAATGTAGAGCAATATGGCAATGAAGAACCAGGTAGAGATGGCAGTAAGCAATCCTTGGTTTGCACTCTGAGAAGGGCTAATGGGCTTGAGACACATCAAGGACAGAAAACCCAGGAGCAAAGAGATAACTGTATATATTCAGTTCAATTAAAAAAAAACCCACTTATTAAGCTGTCTAGTTTGGGACTAAGAACTAGGAGTCCTATGTCAAGACAATTTCTTTATATGACCTTAGGCAAAACTTATAGGAGATAAAGTTTGTCTTTGTTGCCCTCCCTTCCATTTCTCAAAGTTAGGGTTCCCCTTCTCCCCAAGATATCCTTACTTCCCTTCTCCTCTTGAAGAGGGAGCAATATCCTAAACTCTGTCCCTGAAAGTTAAGCTTGTTTTTTCCTTAAAAAGTACTGAAGGCATCCTGGAAACTTGGTTGGATCAGGCAGATGACACCACTTCTGGGTTGCCTTAGTACAGAGGTTCTCAACCTATGGGTCATGACCCCTTTGGGGGTCAAATGGGGTCACCTAAGACCATTGGAAAACACATATTTCCGATAGTCTTAGGAACCGAGACACCACTCCTCTATCCATCTCCAGGTGGGTCTACCCACATGCAGATATGTCCACATATTAATGGGTCGTGGCATTAGGAAAGTTGAGAACCACTGCTTTAGTACAAAGCAACCAGGAGTAGCTTGGGGCATTCTCTGAAGCTTGTCTGTGGGAATCAAGAAGGGCACCCCAGGCAAAGGAGCTTTACTCAGTTATCATATCTAGGAGTTTCCAAAACCTATCATTATTGAATTTCTTCCGGCTTTCACTAAATAAATGTCCTTTTGTTCAGTGACCTAAGAATGACTCATTTTTTTCCAATATCAAATCTAAATTACCAGGTGACTGGCCTGAGGCCCTACTGAGCATGGCCAGGTCCAGATATCTAAGCTTCTCTACAGCCCTTTGTTGCCAAACTTCAGGAAAATGCAGTCTACATTATGAGGTACCTCCACTTTCTCTCCACTCTTTTGTCTCTATGCCCCTTTTCAAACTTCCTAATGCTACAACCCTTTAATACAGTTCCTCATGTTGTGTTGACCCCCAACCATAAAATTATTTTCATTGCTACTTCATAACTGTAATTTTGCTACTGTTAGGAATCGTAATGTAAATATCTGATATTCAGGATCTATTTTCATTGTTACAAATTGAACATAACCCACAGGTGGAGAACCACTGACTTAAGTGATCTTATCAATTTCCAAGGACTTAATTACCATCTCTAACCTAATGATTCTCAAATCTACCTTTCCTGTCCCACTCTCTCAGGGATCTCCAATCTCAAACATCCAACTGCCTTTCAGAAATCTCAAACTGGATATACAATAGATATATTAAATTCAATATGTCCAAAACAGAACTCATCATCTTTCTCCCTAAACCCTCTGCCCCTCTTGCCTCCTCCATTACTGTAGAGGACTGTTGAGGTTTAGGGCTTAGGGGTGCTCAAGACCCCAAAATACCAATATACCGGTTCCTGCTTGAGTCGAATTCGACTCCAGTCTTCTCTCAGCCAAAGAAAAGCAAAGTTTATTAGATTCACCTTAATGGGCACACTCTTAAGGAGCCTGGGTATCTCTGATGCTTGCATTGAACAAGTGGGCCAGAATAATCTGACTGAGTGAGTTGGCAGTAGATAATTCTTTTCTCATGGAGGCAAGATGGGATCTTATATACAGAAAGATTGTGGGAGGAATCTAGGGGTGGTCTAGGGGAGGAGCTTGGGGAGGATCTTCAGGAGGAGTTAATGAGGTTAGGTAACAGTTGATTTGGGTATAGATATTTTGATAGGCTTAAGGGTGGGAAGTAGATGGACAATGGAGGGCCAAGCTACTAACAAAGGTTTGGGCAGAGCCACAATGAAAGGCCTATGGCCTCATGCAAATGCCTCATCAAATGGGAAGATTCAATAAGAATTCAAGGGGGTTCCCAAAGCCTGTACCTCAAAGATTCAAGGAGAGCTCAAGTGAGCTCCCAGAGCCTGCACCTCATCAAAGCCACTCCAGTTCATTCTCTACTCAGCCACCCAAGTGATTTTCCTTTTAAAGTGCAGGTCACATTATGCCACCTTCCTACTCAATCAACTCCAGTCATTTCTTATCACCTCCAGGAGTTAACATTTCCAATTTTCTTATACATTACTGTCTAACACTTGCTCTTCAATACAGTAACACTGGCCTTCTGGCTGCCCCACAACAAGATATTCCATATCTCAGGTCTGGGCATTTTATTTTCTCAGGCTGTCTCCTGGGCCTGGAGAGATCTCCCTCCTTCACTCCTATTGACTGTCATACCTTCCTTTAAATCCCAACTAAAATTTCATCTTCTACAAGAAGCCTTCTCTAACATCCATTTGTTTGTATGTTATCCTGTACCTATTAGATTATAGGCAAATCACTTGATAAAGTGTTCATGTGTGAAGGAGGTGAATAAACCTGTTTACTGTAAGTTTTGGAGAAACATCAGATCCCCCAATAAAGTAACCTTTGAAACCAAGGAAATAAAACTGTGATATTTGCACTTTATTTCCCTCCCTATTGGCAAGAACAGGAGGAATGAGAATGATTTTAAAGGGAGCCTCTACCATTTTAAAGAATCCTTGCCAGTACTGGTGATAAAGTGTAGGCTCTGGGACCCTACCTGGAGCTCTCCTTGAATCTTTGAGGTACAGGTTCTGGGAAATCCCTTGAAGTCTGATTGAATCTTCCCACTCGATGAGGCATTTGAAGAGGCCATAAATATTTCATTGTGGCTGGGCCCAAACCTCTGTTACTAGCCTGGCCCTCCATTGTCCATCTGCTTCCCACCCTTGAGCCTATCACAATATCAATCCACTCTTGCATCAACCTCATTAACTCCTCCTGAAGACCCTCCCCAAACTCCTCCTCTAGATCACCCCTAGATTCCTCTGTATATAAGACCCTATCTTCCCTCCATGTGGTGTGAGAGAGCCACAGAATGCCCTAGCACAGACTTTTTCTGTGACAGACTTAGCTGAAAGAAAACTTGGGTGGAATTCAATTCATTTGAAGCAAGACCTGTGTCACTATTTTGGGGTCCCAGCACCCCCTAGACCTCAATAAAACTAGTTAAATGTCTCCAGAAGTATATGAATTTAGGTCTGCCAGTTACCATGAATTGGGTGGTGAGAGTGAGGAGTTGAGGATGACACCTAGGTCACGTGACTGGGTGGCTAGGAAGATGGTGGTACCCTTGACAGTAATAGGGGAGTTAGCAAAAGAACAGAGAGGGGAAGATAATGCATTCACTTGCTGAACTTGGTGAACTATTAATAAACTTTACTTTTCTTTGGCTGAGAAGATTTGAGTGGAATTCTTTCAGCAGGACCTGGCATGTTGGTATTTTGGGGTCTCAGGCAACCCTAACTCTAACCCTTTGTGTGGGTAAATCCTCTTCACTGGGAATTCTAATAAGACTAACCACAGATAAAATCATTTCTCACAGGAAAAAAAACCTGACTTTTAGCACCTCCTGTAACCCCAAGGTTTGCAGGCTGTCTTCATGGAATGCCAGTGATTGGCTATGTATTTTAAGTAGGCCTAAAGTTATTAAAAACCCAAGATGTATCCTAGAGAGCTCCATGATCTTATCAGCAACTAAGCATTGAATTATTATTTCTAATAAAAGAAGTGAAAACTTCTCAGACCATACTCTAAAATCTAGTAAGGCTTTTCGTGGGAAACAGGCCCAAGTTCCCCTTCACCGGAAATCACATGATTTACAAGGACTCAAAACTCAGAGCATTAAGGAGTCACCCCTCTCCTCAGTAACACTTCAGCATCAGCATAAGATATGCCAAATAAGGACAGAAGGGCTTTCCCTAATGTACACTTGGTAGTCTACTGTTTCCTTGTTCTGGTACTTGAGGCAGATTGCCACGCTTAGATTGTGCACCTGACTTCCAGCTGAAGAGGTTACCCATAAAATGGGTAGGGGTTAGGGGTGCTCAAGACCCCAAAACACCAACACACCAGGTCCTGCCAAATGAATTCGACTCAAGTCTTCTCAGCCAAAGAGAAGTAACATTTATTAAAAGTTCATTAAAAGTTAGCCATATTGGGTAGACTCTTAAGGAGCCTAGGTATCTGTGATTGGGCAAGCAGGACAGAGTAAGTCTATCACAGAGTAAATCTATCACAGAGTAAGTCTGTGCTAGGTCATTCTATGGCGCTCTCATATGGGGGCAAGAAGGGATCTTATATACAGGAAGGTTGTGGGAGGAATCTAGGGGTGGTTTGGAGGAAGAGTTTGGGGAAGGTCTTCAGGAGGAATTAAGGAGGTTGATGAGTGATTAAAGGTGGGAAGTTGTTGGAGGCTACCTGGAGCCAACAGACAATGGTAAACTATGCCAGTTCCAGGGTGGATTGAAATTTCAATAGGCTCAAGGGTGGGAAGTAGATGGACAATGGAGGCCTAGACTAGTAAGAGAGGTCTGGGCCCAGCCACAATGAAAGCTTATGGCCTCTGCAAATGCTTCATCAAGTGGGAGTTCAAGGGGGTTCCCAGAATCTGTTATCTCAAAGATTCAAGGGAAGCTCAAAGGGGCTCCCAGAGTCTGCACCTCATCACAGCCAATGGAGGAAAAGGGTCAGAAGCAGGCTGGAGGAGAATTCCATGTTACAGCTTTACAACTTCCCCATTTCCTTTTGCAAATTGCTTCCCCTCCCTGACTATTTGTCAGAATGGGGAGTTGCCTTTTCTCAAGATCATAATAAACCGTTCTTTTCTGCTTCCTACCTTGAGAAGCCTCTTTCCTCTGTGTATTATTTGAGTAAGGATCTCTCTTGCACATAGTTTTGGGATGTACACATTTCTATGCAGATGTTTCTCAGATCCCAGAATTAACTTCTCCTGAGATTCAGTCTTATATCTCCAACTGTTTATTGGACATCTCAAACTGTATGTTTGTTAGTCATCTTAAACTCAGCAAATAAATTCATTATCTTTCCCTTTCTGTTCTTTTGCTAACTTCCCTATTACTGTCAAGGGTACCACCATCTTCCTAGCCACCCAGTCACGTGACCTAGGTGTCATCCTCAACTCCTCACTCTCACCACCCAATTCATGGTAACTGGTAGACCTAAATTCTTATCCTTCTGGAGACATTTAACTAGTTTTATTGAGGTCTAGGGGTGCTGGGACCCCAAAATAGTGACATAGATCTTGCTTCGAATGAATTCCATCCAAGTCTTCTTTCAGCTAAAGACAAGGTTTATTAGAACACTGGTTGGGGTGGGGTAACATTGACTCATTTTGTAGGAAAAAAAAAAAGATTTTGTGGGAAGATCTGGATGGAAGTGTCCACCAGTAGGCTGGGATGACTGGGAGATAACAGAGAAGGACTGGGAAGGGCTGGGTGTCCCAGGTGAATACCAGGGATCTGGGCCATGGAAGGGGTCTAGATGGAAGTAAGGGTGAGAAGTAGCCTGGAACCATTCTAGACTATGAAGGGCTGGGCTAGGTTAGATGTAATAGAGAATTGAAGGTTTGGCCATAGACCACAGAGGAAGGCCAGTCTGAAAGAATTACTGGGACGGATCGATGCCTCACACAAACACCAGAGACTTGCCAGGGAAAGAGGTTCTCAAAGTTCACGTTCAGTTTTACGACCCTGTGCAGGTCACTTAGCCTCTGCCAGCCTCAGTTTCCTTATCTGTAAAATGGAAATAACAATAGCTCCTACTTTACTGGGTTAAAGTAGTAAGAATCCAATAATATATGTAAAACACTTTGCAAAGCTAAAAATGTTATATCTGCTAGCGATTGTTAATACTGGAGGCCATGGGGAGCTGGGGCAGGAAGGAGTTTAGTCCAAAAGAGGCACGGAGATTGGGTGGTGACGCACTGACTGGAACTCAGATTTCTAGATTGAGAACACAAGTTATCTCCTCTGGGAGCATTTGGTTTCAAATGACTGTACGACAAACATTCCTAATTCTATTTTGATAGCTCCATCTGATAACCGTATAAGGAGGTAAGCCCTAATTTGGAATTTGATTCCAAACGACATTTTGTTTTTTTAGTTCAGTCATTTCAATAACATCTGACTCTTGGTGAGCCCATTTACAGTTTTCTTGGCAAAGTTATTGGATTGGTTTCCCATTTCAGCTCCTATTACTGATGAGGAAACTGAGGAAAATAGGGTTAAATGACTTCCCCAGGATCATACAACTGGTAAGTGTCTGAGGCTGGATCTGGACTCATGAAGTTAAGTCTTCCGGATTCCAAGTCCAGGGATTTATCCAGGGATCCACCCAGCAGCACATTATCCAGACTTTAACCTAAAGAGGGTGTGGACATGCCTATCAAGATCTCCAGAAGGTACTTAATCATTTATTTATAATCTGAATTGTTGGGTTTTTTTTTATTTTAAACAGGAAGACAAAAGACCAAATAGTGTTGCGCTTCACACTTCCAAGCCTCCAAAGTCTACTCCTCCCCAGTCCCCATTCCATGATATAACTAGGAACTGTGGGCTCTAGTTTTGTTTGCTTTTGGTAATTTAAGTAGTCTTTTGTCCTCTCAGCCGAAAGTCAAAGATCCAACACGTCTACATCTTCTATAAAGGTCTGTCTGGAGACTAACAAAAGCTTCTTTTCACCTTCAACTATCATTCAATGCTTTGTTTGTGGCAGACCTTGAACTAAGTCTGGCAGTCCTTGCCCTCAAGGGCATTCTAGGGGAAAGCCCCAATCAACCCTTCTTACACACAAATAAATACATATCCATAACCTTTGACCCAGAGATTCCACTGCTTGGTTCAAGAAGTCATTGACAAAAAAGAAAGGCCCTGTATACACAAAAATATTTATAGCAGCACTTTTTAGGCATATAGCTAGACACAGAATGAGGAAAAAGGTAAACAAATTGTGCTACAGGGATGTAATAGAATATTATTGTACTCTATGATGAAGCATGGAAAAACATACTGTATATAAACTGATGCAAAGAGAAATATTACTAAGAAAACAACATACATAATGACTATAACAATGACAATAGAAAGATTAACAAACACAAAACAACTGGAAAGGAATGTTGCAAAATTACCATAAACAAACTTGGTCCCAAAGAAGAAATCTGAGAAGACACTTTGGGGGGAGGGGTGGGGGGAGAAGGGCGGGCATGTGGGGGAGGGGTGGGGGTGGGTCCAAAGGAGTAGAATGTGAGGGAGAGAATTTGGAACTCAGAAAAAAAGTTTTTAAAGAATGTTAAAAAATAAATAAACAATGAATTTATTTTTTAAAAAAAAGAAAGAAAAAAGATGTAGTGCCTTAGTCAACCCATGAATAATTTAACCCATCAATCAACCACCTAGCCTTGAGCTAGACTCTTAGGGATAAAAATAAAATGCATGAAACAATATCTACT
>JAQQSV010024822.1:0-10088 GCA_028646515.1 Pseudochirops corinnae
TAGCCAAGCTGACTTTAGTGGGAAGTATCTTTGTGTGCGTTTTGAAGTTCTAGGATTGGTCCAGAGTCCTATTTTATGGGTATTTTGGGGTGGCTATGTGAGAGCTGCGATATGTTGCTGCTGCTGCTACACCACCATCTTGGCTCCACCCCCCTGGATTTTGGGGTTTATCAAATAGTAGATTACTATAGTCATTGACTATTGTTTCTTGAGTACCTCTTCTATTCCACTGATTTACCACTCTATTCCTCAACCTGTAACAAATGGTTCTGATGACTGCTACTTTATAATGCAGTTTAAAATCCGGTGTGGCTCGGTCACCTTCCCTGGTATTTCTTTGCATTAGTTCCCTTGATATTCTAGATCTTTTGTTCTTCCAGATAAATTTTGTTACTATTTTTTTCTAGCTCTATAAAATAATTTGTTAGTTTGATTGGTATGGCAATAAATAGGTTAATTAATTTAGGTAAAAATTTCATTTTTATTATATTAGCTCAGCCTAACCATGAGCAACTGATATTTTACCAATTATTTAAATCTGACTTTATTTCTTTGAAAAATGTTTTGTAATTGTGTTCATATAGGTCCTGGGTTTGTTGTGGCAGATAGACTCCCAGATATTTTATAATGTCTACAGTAATTTTAAATAGAATTTCTCTTTCTATTTCTTGTTCTTGGGATTTTTTAGAAATAAAGAGGAATGATGAGGATTTATGTGGGTTTATTTTATATCTTGTAACTTTGCTAAATTTATTTTTCTCAAGTAGTTTTACTTGATTCTCTAGGATTTTCTAAGTATATCATCATATCATCTGCAAAGAGTGAGAGCTTAGCCTCTTCCTCACCTATTCTAATTCCTTCAATTTCTTTTTCTTCTCTTATTGCTACAGCTAACATTTCTAGTACCAAATTTAATAACAAGGATGATAGTAGACATCCTTGTTTCACCCACAATCTTTTTAGAAATACATCTAGCTTATCTCTATTATATCTAATACTTCCTAATGGTTTTAGGTAGATGCTACTTATTATTTTAAGGAATATTCCATTTAGTCCTAAGGTCCCTAGTGTTCTTAATAGGAATGGGTGTTGTATTTTGTCAAAAGCTTTTTCTGCATCTATTGAGATAATCATATGATTTCTATGAATTTTGTTGTTGATATAATCAATTATACTGATAGTTTTCCTTTTATTAAACCAGCCTTGCATTTCTTGAATAAATCCCACCTGATCAAAGTGTATTATTCTTGTGATAAGTTGCTGTAATCTTTTTGCTAATATTTTATTTAAAAATGTTGCATCTATATTCATTAGGGAAATTGCTCTATAGCTTTCTTTCTCCATTTTGGTTCTCCCTGATTTAGGTATCAGTACCATATTTGTATCATAAAAAGAATTTGGTAAGACTCCTCCAATTTTTCCAAATAGTCTATAAAGTATTGGGATTAATTGTTCTTTAAAAGTTTTATAGAATTCACTTATAAATCCATCTGATCCTGGAGTTTTTCCTAGGAAATCATTAGTGGCTTGTTCAATATCTTTTTCTGAGATGGGGTTATTTAAGTATTTTACTTCTTCTTTGGTTAATCAGGGCAATTTGTATTTTTGTAAATATTCATCCATTTCACTGTTTATCAAATTTATGGGCACACAATTGGACAAAATGATTCCTAATTATTGTTTTAATTTCCTCTTCATTGAAGGTAAGTTTACCCTTTTTATTTTTATGCTGATAATTTGTTTTTCTTCTTTCTTTTAATCAAATTGACTAAATGGTTTATCAGTTTTATTGTTTTTTTTTCCTGTAAAACCAGCTCTTAGCTTTATTTGAATAGTTTTCTTAATTTCAATTTTATTTATCTCTCCTTTGGTTTTTGGTATTTCTAATTTAGTATTTAATTGAAGATTTTCAATTTGTTCTTTTTCTAGCTTTTTCAGCTGCATGCTCAATTCATTGATCTTCTTTTTCTCTATTTTATTCATGTACACATTCAGAGATATAAAACTTCCCCTAAGAACCACTTCCAGAGCATCCCATAAGTCTTGGTATGTTGTCTCATTATTTTCATTCTTTTAGATGAAGTAACTGATTGTTTCTATGATTTGTTATTTTATCTACTCATTCTTTAGGATCAGATAATTTAATTTTAAATTAAGTTTTAGTCTATCTTTCTGTGGCCCTTTATTACATATGATTTTTATTGCATCATGATCTGGAAAAGATGCATTTAATATTTCTGCCTTTTTTTTATTGGATTGTGAGGTTTTTATGCCCTAGTACATGGTCAATTTTTGGATATATGCTATGTGCCAATGAGATGTTATATTCCTTTTTATCCCCATTCAATTTTCTCCCAAGGTTTATCATATCTACCTTCTCTAAAATTCTATTCACTCCCACAACTTGTTTCTTGTTTATTTTGAGGTTAGATTTACCAAGTTCAGAGAGGGAGAGGTTGGGGTCCCCCACTAGTATAGTTTTGCTATCTATTTCTTCCTCTAACTCCTTTAACTTCTTCTCTAAGAATTTGGCTGCTATACCACTTGGTACATACATGTTTAGTAATGATATTAGTTCATTGTCAATAGTGTCTTTTAGCAGGATACAGTTTCCTTCCTTATCTCTTTTAATTAGATCTATTTTTGCTTTTGTTTTGTCTGAGATTAGGATTGCTACCTCTGCTTTTTTTTTTTACTTTAACTGAAGTATAATATATTCTACTCCAGCCTTTCACCTTTGTGCTATGTGTATCCCCTTCTTTAAAATGTGTTTCTTGTAAATAGCATATTGTAAAAGTATGGTTTTTACTCCATTCTGCTATCTGCCTCTGTTTTATGGGAAAGCTCATCCCATTCACATTCACAGCTATGGTTACTATCTTTGTCTTTTTCTCGATCCTATTTCCTCCCCTGTTTATGATTTTCTTTCTCCCTTTTCCCTTCTCCTCCTCAAAAGAGTTTTGCTTTTGACCACATCCTCCTTCAATATTCCCTCCCTATCAGTCTCCCTTCCTTTACCTGCCCTTTTCCTTTACTACTTCTTCCCTTCCTTCTAACCCTTCCCCCCCTTTTCTTTCCCCTTACCCCTCTTACTGCATGTAGGGCATGTTAGAATTCTATACTTAACAAAGTATGTTATTCCCTCCCTGAATGAAATCTGATAAGAGTAAATCTTAAACAATGCTCTTCTCCCTTCTTTCCCTCTACTATAATATGTTTTTGTGCCTCTTCATGTAATGCAATTTACCCTTTTCCGCCTCCTTCTTTCCTCTTTTTTCATTGCAATTCCTTTGCACCCTTTAATTAGGTTTTACAATCTAGTTTTTACCTCATAATTCCACTGATCTCTCCCAAGTTTCTAATGATCTCTAAATTGTCAAATCCAATAGCCTTTTTTACTCTTCATTCTCTCTGCAGCCTTTGATACTTTCTCTCATCCTCTTTTCCTTGATACTCACTTCTCTCTAGGTTTTCTTAACACTCTTTCCTGGTTCTTCTCCTGAGAGATTGCTCTCAGTCACCTTTGCTAGATTCTAATCTAGATCACACTCTCTAACCATAGGTGTCCCTCAGGGTTCTGTCCTGAGCCCTCTTCTCTTCTCTCTCTTTACTCTTACTCTATACTATATTGCTCATTTGGTGATATCATCAGCTTCTATAGATATAATTAGCATCTCTTTACTGATTATTCTCAGATCTACCTATGGTACTCTAACTCTCAGATGAACTTTAATTTCACATCTTCAACTGACACATACATTTTGAACTGTTATGTCCAGTAGATGTCTCAAATTCAACACATCTAAAGACAAACTCATTATCTTTCCCCCTAAACCCTCTACCACTCTTTCCTTCCCTATATGACCTATTACTATGGAGCATAACTCTATCCTCCCAGTTCCTCAGGCTCACTACCTAGGTATCATTTTTTACTCTTCACTATCTCTCACACCTTTCCATATTCCATCTTTTGTAGAGGGCTGTCAATTTTACCTATACTGCATCTCTCACAAATCCTCTCCTTTCATGCTACCATGTACTCTGGTACAAGCACTTATCATCTCACACTGTAGGTCTACCTGCTGGTACGCCTGCCTGCTTCAAGTCTCTCCCCTCTCCAATCCATCCTCCATTCAGCCACTAAAGTGACTTTTCCTAAAGTATAAGTTCAACCATGTCACCACCTCTACTCAATGAACTCCAAGTGGCCCTTATCACCTCCCAGAGGAAATACAAAATTGCCTGGTCTTCAGAGCTCTTTATAACCTAACCCTTTTCTACCTTTCCAATCTTCTTAGATCATAGTCCCTCACCATTATTTTCCTATCCAGTGACACTGGCCTCCCTGTTGTTCCACAAACAAGACACTGAATCTCTTGACTGAGCATTTTCTCCAGCTTTCCCCATGTCTGAAGTGTTTTCCCTCCTCATCTCCACTGACTATCTTCTATGTCTTCTTTTAGTCCAAATTAAAATCCCATCTACTAAAGGAAATCTGTCCCAATCTCTTAATAATAGTGCCTCCCCTCTGTTATTTCCTATTTATCTTATATATAGCTTGTTTGCACAGATTTGTTTGTTGCCTTATCCACTAGATTTTAAGTACTTTGAGGACAAGGATTATTTTTTGCCTCTATTTTGTATCCTCAGTACTTAGCACAGTGCCTGACACAGTGCTTAATAAACATGTATTGATTGACTGATTAGAAACCAGAAAGGAATGGACCTATAGCTTGTCTGGGCACTTTCTTTAAAATGGAGTTTCTGCAAGTAACTGATAAATCAAAGAAATGGGTCCTGTAGGGCAGAGTAAACTTCCAGGGTGAGGAAGCTACTCTGACATGATGGAGAAAGTCCTGGAAAGGAAGAAAACTGCTGGACAAACATCTAAGGAGTTAGTTATTGTACAAAGGTGTTGCAAAAGCACAATGCCTGGTATTTAGCAGGTGCTTAAAATGTTTATTGATTTATCTGTTCTTGTGACTTGGAACCTTCATGCCGCCTTTCTCCATTTCTTACTACTCCCACTATAACAAATGTGCCCAAAACAATGAGAAGTTTTAATCAACAAGCATTTATTAGACGTTTACTATTAGCCCATCCATTCATCTAAGTTTTTGGCTAAAAAAAATTTTTTTTAAAATAACCCCACCTGAAGGAGATTGAATTGTAATGGGGGAAGACAAAGTTTTTGTTAATTTCAAGAAACAATAAAACATTCAGGGTCTACAGCCCATAGAAGTTAAAAGGCTGTCCTCCATTATTGGCTAACATCTTACGTTGCCTATTTTGAGTAAGTTATTTAGGATCATTAAGCTATAAGAGGACTTAGATATCAACTAACCTAACTCCTCATTTTACTTTTTAGCTTCTCTTTCACCAGAGACATTAGTGGCTACTCTAAAGTCATAAGGTAATGATGAAATATTAAACCATATAGAAATCCATAAGGCAATCACAGAATATTACTCCAAACAGGAAGCAGTTTCTCTTTTTAAGAAACAAGAAAACAAAAGAACAAAAAACAGGAGTCCCATATTTTCTGGGTTCTACTTCAGGAGGTTTTTTGGAATGACATAGTAAGGTGACTAGAATTAGCCCCAGGGTTCAGACACTAGCCTTCATTGCAAAACCAGTTAACTCTACTTTTTAGAAAATAGGGTCCTAGATAAAAGGGTATCCCACATCTATATTATACTGTTTTGAGAGCCATCAACACTGCCTCCCTCGGTATATCTCCCTGTGTATTTCAAAAGATTGAGATTTATTTGTATTAACAAGCTCCCATCCTTCTGTCTCTATTTACCAAATCCTGGTGCTTATTTCAATCCTCTAATCAAGTAGATGAATTTAGAATAATCAAAAAGAAAAAAAAATCATCTCTTCCCATCCCCTCTTTTTGACTTTTAAAAAGTCAGACCTTAAGCAAAAGCAGCCTGTTCAAAATTTTCCCATGAAGCAAAATATGTTTTCTCTCTTTTACATGCTCTCTACTAAAAACAACATTCAGAATAATGAAGTCAATGTTGAACATAAAATTTAATATTCCCCAAATGATTTCCTATCTGCTTGCCACTTAATGAGCTAAGAACACATCAATGATTTAAATATATCATGTCACAGGCACATTTTCCAGTTTCTCAGATCACAATCCAAGGCATTCCAGAATTCAGATGTGTGTGTGTGTGTGTGTGTGTGTGTAATGTATAATATAAATTCAATGAAAGCCTCCAGCCTTTCTGGTTTCTGCCCCAATGTCAAAGAAATTACATAGATAGGATCATTTACTTAAAGCTTAATTGGACACTTAATTGGTTTCTTACCAGTTAAATTAAATCTTTGATGTAAGGATTCTCACTTGGAGGATCAGAGTTAATGCTTCCTTTAGCCCTTGTATGGCATAATGATTATCAAACTGTGTCCTAATAGATACACAGGTAGGAAGATTATCAGACCTAGAATTGGAAGGGAACTCAGAGACCATCTAGTCCTCTCTCCTCCTTTTACATATAAGAAAACTAAAGCTCAAAGCAACTATACAGAGACACATAAGCAGAATAGCAGATTTCTATCTGCTCTACTGATTATATCCAATTTGTCAAATACATTTTGTGTAAATATAGGATTTTTTTTTAACAAATTGGACTTCCCTTCCCTTATTAGACTATCAGTTCTATGAGAGCAGGAACTGTTTTTATTTTTCACTTTCTTTGTATCCCCGAGACTTAGCACAATATCTGCCACATAGTAGGATCTTTGTAAATTCTTGATAACTGGATTAACACATGCAAAAGATCTTTATTCCTATTTAAGATCTATGGTTTCTTCCAACTGCAGGCAGAAAATAAATGGGCTTCAGTAACATTTTTTTTTGTATCAGGTGATACATTCTCAACAGTTATGCCAATGGAGACAGATCCTACCAAGTTGGAAGGGATTCATTTTAGGTTTATAATAGCAATCTGTTGTCCAAAGAACAGCCCTGAGAGCCCAGAGAGGCTCAACATCAGAATAATGGCTACCAAGTGATAAATTTTGACCATGGCAATTCACAAAAGCTATTCATCAAGGCATAGAACAGATGTTATCTTTATGTGGAAGGGATTAGGAGGAACAATGAAGAAATAGGAGGAGGGGGATGGGAGAGCTCTAGATCTACAGTTTTTTTGTTGTGAGAAATAACATTTACTTCTACTGATGCAGAATGCATATTCTTCCATGATTTATAATCTGAGAGTAGTGGGGTAGGGGGGGACTGGGAGGTGAAGTGAGTTTGTTATGATTATATAACCATGATGTGGCTAATATATGACTTGAACCCAGGACTTCCTCATTCCAAGGCCAACCCCCTATCCTCTACCTTTGTGGTATCTTCTGAATCTGTGTAGGTTGAAGGAGGATACATAATGATGAAAAAGAATATCCTTGATGCACTGAACTACAAGTATTTTTTTTAAATGCCTCCTTCTTTTAATATGTTTTGTAGCAGGCTTAGCTAGGGAAACATCTTCTGGGTGTCTTTGATTGATTCTTTTTAGGTCACAGAATAAGTATCCTAGAAATACAGTGTTAGAAGGCACTTCAAAGGCCATCTAGTCCAGTCATTATGCAAACAAAAAAAAAAATATATCCATAGCATCTTTATTATTGACTGCAATAGATTGGGTTTAACCCAAACAGTATGAAACACATCAACACTTAGTGATTCATGACACAAGCAGGCAATCTAACTTAAAACTATTTCTCTTTCACAAAATGCCCTGCTGCTTTCCTCCCACTTCACACATCCAGCATCATTCTGAAAGACTTACATAATAAAGGCAAAAGCCAGAGAGGGCACTAGAAAACAGAGAGGACCTGGTTCATTTAACAGTCAGACTGGGAATAGCACAACATTGTGAAGATCAAAGAGCCATACATGTCTTACTAATTCACAGTGGTGGCGGGTTTGTTTTGTTTTGTTTGTTTGTTTGTTTGTTTGATTGATTGATTTTTGCTGGGGGAGCTGAGAAAGAATGAGTTGATAATTCACTAAATAAATGCCTGCATTTCTGAAACTCAACTATTAACTTCTCAGGCCTCCATTTGTTTCCTGTTGCCTCTGTTCTTTATTCTTCTTTCCACATTTCTGCTATAATCTCAATTGTCACTCCTCTATTCTCTTCTACCTCAATACCACACATGAGATGTCAGTCCTTCCTCTCACCAGAGCTGTTCCCTATCTATTCCATTAGATAGTGGTATATCTACCAGGAGACCAGAGCCTTCCCGGCACAAGTTTCTTACCACTATTCCCATTCCCATTTCTCCCCACCAGGTAAAGTGACCCCGTAAATGGGAACTTCCAGGAAACTAGCCACCTTTCACTAGCCCTAGAGGAGTTAATTTGCTCACCTTTAGCACTCCATCATAGGGCTAAGTTATCAAAATTCATGGTTCAGTAAGTGTTTAAAACCCAGACCATGCTTCATATATGATCCCATTTGAAATCAGGGTCTACCTAGAAAAGCATATTGCTTACCCCTAAGTATATCCCTTTCTCCCCTTTCACCAATTTTAATCAAACCAAATGATATTCTTGGGTATGACAATCAGCTCACCTGTAACTTTACTCACAGTCCCTGAGTCCCAGACCAAAGCATCCTTCCTTGGTCCCTTCTTTTCTGGACGCATTGAATCCCCCAATAAAATGTTAATTTCTTGAGGGAAGGAATTGTCCCATTTTATTATTTGTATTTTGATTCCTAGTACAATGCCTGATATATAGTAGGCATTTAATAAATGCTCATTCATTCATTCATCATTAATATAGTTATAGAATCATTTTTGTCATTCCTCCTCTCTGAATATTCCTGTAAGTTTATTTTCGGTGTTTTTATTATCTTCAAAATTTCATTCAAATTATTAGAGAGCAGGTATCATAAGTAGCATAGATCACTTCATATTTGTCTCAGGTGGGTGAGATTTATTTTTGCCACCATGTTTAAAAGGTAACAAATTGTAAAGTTTAAGCTATGTGGTAAAAATAGCAGTCAGATTTGGATTAGACTCAATAAAACCAAGGTAAATACAAATTTAGGCTCTTGTCACATCATTAACCAAGTCCCAGTTGTTCCTAGGTACTGCAGCACATATGGACACAAAGATCACCCACAGTTTTGAGACCCCCCTCTTAATAGATGACCATATGCACTGGCTCTCATCCCAAAGAAGAAGAGGGTTGAGCTGACATTTGGCTGCCTGCTACCTGAAGATGCATTTGCTCACACAGTTAATCATTTGTATTTTCTTTTCTAACAGTTTTTACTAAAATTCTAGAATTTAACAACATTATGAGGGGAAAACATGCATCATTTTAGATTTTTAAAAACACACGTGATTAAAGTCCTTTCCCCAATACCACCCAATTACCCCAGATTCTCTCCATTGTTTCCACATCACACATAGAACTTTTTAACCACCAGAATGCTTCATCTTTGTTAAACTAATATTCTGTCATTACTAAGATTTTCTTTTATCCTTCCTTGAATTATTCTCCTTTCAGGTTAAGTTATAAAACCTCAGATCAATGTTTTCCTCATCTTTGAAGCAGTCTTTCTTTTTTTGACTTTTATTTATTTTAGTTTACATCATTCATTTCCATGAGATTTTGAGTTACAAATTTTCTCCCCAACTTTCCCCTACCCATGACCCCAAAACAGCCATCGCATTGTATAACCCCTCCTCCAATCTATTCTCTCCTTTGTCCTCCCCCATCACCCCTCTGACTTTCTGGTAGGGCAGGATGGATCTCCCTACCACAGTGCTGTGTATCTTAAGTTCCAGTTGGATGTAGTTAATAATAATAATAATAATAATAATAATAATAATAATAATAATAATATATACCAATATATTTTTAACATTTGATTATAGAACTTTAAATTCTAGATTCTTTCTCTTCCTCCCTCATCAGCCACCCCCACTGGAAGGAAAAGCAATCAAATACAGACTGAACATGTGTAATTACGCAGAACCTCTCCACAGTGGGCATATTGTGAGAGAATGATTAAATGTCCCTCCTTCCTATCTCAACCCCCCCCCCCCAT
>JAQQSV010024823.1:0-10088 GCA_028646515.1 Pseudochirops corinnae
AATTACTCTACTCTAATTCTGAAGGAATTATTCTCTTCAGTGAGCTTTTGAGATTTTTTTTTCCATCTGGCAAATTTGGCTTTTTAAGGCATTCTTCTCCTCATTGGCTTTTTGGGCCTCTTTTGCCATTTGAGTTAATCTATTTTTTAAGGTGTTATTTTCTTCAGTCAGGTTGTTGACTCTCTTATCATGATTTTCTTGCATCATTCTCATTTCTCTTCCCAATTTTTCCTCCAGTTCTCTTATTTGTTTTTCAAAATCCCTCTTAAGCTGCTCTATGGCTTGTAGAAAGTCTTCATGTTTCTTGGAAGCTTTTGGTGTGGGAGTTCTGACTCTGTTGTCTTCCTCCTGTTCCATGCTTTGATTCTTTTTGTCCCAAAAAGGGAACCTAAAGTTGGCTGGCTGTGCTTGCTTGGCTTTCCTTGCTTGCTCATGTTAACAGTCAATTCCTTGACATTTAGACTCTGTAGAACTCTGCTTTCAGAGTGGAGAGCTTTGTCCCAAATTGCAAGGGTTTTTTGCAGCTGCCAGAGCTATTAGGAGGCCGCTGTCTCTGCAGCCCCCTCCAGCTTTGGCTCACTGATCACACACCTCAGGACCACCACCATCATGGTCTTCATGATCCCAATCCAGGCAGGTTAAGGCAAGAGCACTTAGCCTCTGAATGATCACTTGCCTTCCCTGCAATCTGCAGGCCAGGAGCTCTGAAGCAGCCACATAGAGGTGGCTGCAGGGCCGCTGTTTCTGCTGCTTTCTTGCCCTGGATGTAGACAGCTGAACCCACTCCTTTCTGAGTTCCACTGACTTCTCACTTTGTCCTTAGCTCTTATGGGTTGATAACCTTGGAAACTGCAGTGACCCGAAACAGCTGCCAGTGATCCACTCTCCGGAGTGCTCCAGCCAGGGCTTGTTGTGGCTGCCCTGGGAATAATCCGTTTTAGATGAAGGTGGGCTTGATTCCCAGCACACTGAAATGCGCCCTTCCTGTTTGCCTGCCAGGTTGCCTTTTGCAGGAGCTTTGTTTCTCTAGTATTTTGTGGATTCTGGAGCTCTAAAATTTGTTTAGAAGTCATATTTTTTAGGTATTTGAGGAGGTTATGGAGGGAGCTCATGGAGTTCTCCTGCTTCTACGCCACCCTCTTGACTCTGTTCCCCTGTAATCAATATTTTAAAATAGAAATATTTTAGTGTTGGAAATATGAGAAATTAGTGTGTCCTCTCAGGATTGTTGTAGACACTTGAAACTTTTTGTACCAGAGCATATTCCATAATGTGCCCCATATTCTAAGCGTTAAAACCCCAGACCCTGCCTCTTTTCCTTTCCTCCTCCCACCTCAAAGTGAACAAAAACATGTTAACCTAAAGAAAGATTTTACAGCAACAATTTTCTCAAAATATGAGAGATCTCAACTTGTTGGCTTTGATTTCTTTGGCTTTCCTCATTACCCTGAGTCCCCAGAAACACACGCACATTTCTGTTTTACTTTTCTAAACGTGTGTGTGTATGCATATGTGTGTATGTGTATGTATGTATATGTAGCTTTGTGCAGGGCACTATGATAAACACTTTATGGCTATCATCTCATTTGATCCTCACAACAATCCTAAAACCAGGTACTATTATTATCCTCAGGTTATAAATGACGCAAATGGAGGTAAAGTGAAATTTGAGCTAAGGTCTCCCTGACTCCAGGTCCAGTGCTCTATCCACTGTACCATTTACATGCCCATATACACTATCAAAGCAACTAGGTCAAATAAGTAATATGATGAAGTATGATCACAGTTTATGTTATTATTTCACTTCTTCCAGAAATCTCAACTTTTTTAGTTAAACGGTTACTCAGCAGAGGGAGATTAAAAACACTGATCTGCTTAGTGGTTCCTTGGAAGCTTTAGAAAATATGTCCCCAATGTGCAAAGCAATAAATTATTTTTTTTTTCTGATTTTGAGTAATCTCCAGTGAAATGTCTGTGTCTTCAGATAAAACAGATTAAAACTGGCAACCATGGTAAACATATTAACTGTAGAATGAACTTTTAGATTGTTTCCTGAAACCTGGACCTTAAACACATGTCAGCATGTTATTTCCTTGGAGAGATCTGGTCTGAAGATTTTCTGAATCTCATCCATGTTTAGAAGGACATCCCCATGATTCTAATTAGGAAAGTGACAGCAATTACGCTCTATTAGCTGAGTAACAGACACTGAGAATATTTATAGTATTTCCTTTCCCTCTTGCTATGATTCTTTATTAACAGGTTAGTGGGCTATTTGGGGCCCCAGTTCCCAGGCAAATGGAAAACAATATTATGTGCCAAGATGAAGAAAATTTTGCTGCAAAATAAGTAGATTTGTCACTAGTAAGTGATGACGGCACTAGGCATCGCCCCCCTCCCTTTTCTTTTCCCTTTGGTTGTTATTTAGTCATGTCCAACTCTTGATGATGTCATTTGGGGTTTTCTCAGTAAAAATACTGAAGGTAGTTTGCCATTTCTTTCTCCAGTTCATTTTACAGATAAAGAAACTGAGGCAAAAAAGGATTAAGTGGCTTGCCCAGGGTCACGTAACTAATAAATGTCTGAGACCAGATTTAAACTTAGGAAGAAGAGTCTTCCTTTCTCCTAGCCTAGCACTCTATCCACCCTGACACCTTCTGCCTTTGGGTACTGCATCAATCCAAGGATACAATACTCTCATCATGAATTTTGGTTCTTTCCAATCCACCATACTTTAACACCTCACATAGGTTACGTCTCTTGCTTCAGACAAAAGCAACTAGGTGGCGTAGCAGATAGAGCTCTGGAAACTCTGGATTCAAATCCAGCCATGACCTCATACTGGCTGTTTGACACTGAGCAATTTACATGACTTCCTGTCTGCTTCAGTGTCCTGAAGTGTAAAACGAGGATGATAATAGGATGTACCTGGCAGTTGTTGTGATGATCAAAGGAGATATTTGTAAAATTATTTGCAAACCTTAAGGCAATATACAAAAGCTAGTTATTATTATATTCTCTCCCTTCCAATAAATAATTTTAATGTCCTCTTTTATACCACTAATACTATGAGTAGTCCAAACTCTTCTCTTTTTACATCTATGGAAATCGTTACCCAAGAAGGTAAAATAATTTGCTAAAGTTCACAAAGATAATAACACATCTGGGATTCAAACACTTATTTATTAGGGGCCTACTATTTGCTGTGAACCCCTCCCCAAAGCATCTTGAACCCCCAAGACCTGGAAGATGTTTTGGCCCACTCTGAGCTTAACCAAGCATAATACCTTGCGTACTCTGACATAACAGACATTCTTTGCTTTGCTCTCTGAGTGAACCCAAAATGCTCCTTCCTGGGTCAGCAAGTACAAGGTCAAATGAAGGTGATCAGGAACATTCTTCTGTTTATGACAATCCAGTGCAGGATGTCTTGAACCAGAAAGTATCTTGAATAATGGGACTTTTTCTTGTCTTGATATTTTATTGGTATATGTTATGTTAATGATAAAAGAAACACAGGCATCCTTGTTCTATAATTTCAACTGATGTCCTGACATTCTCTTACCTTATTGTATTTGCAATCTATCTAATTAAGAAATTCTTTTCTCATATTGTGGTTAACATATATGGAGATATTTTGGCTGACATGTGCATTCTGAGCAAGGAAGGGAGTGAGGGATGAGAGGGAATTACTCTGAAGATATAAGATCCCTTTTGTCTATTGGTCCTTGGGCTCATTTTCCACAGTGAACTCCCATGCACACTTTTATATGCATGTTTTACAAGCTTGGAGAGAAATAAACAGGCACATACAGCCTAATTTTGTTTCTCTTTCTTAGAATGGACTCAGCAAAGCACCATCCTAGTTGCCAGATATACAAAAAGAAAAATGAAATAGTACCTGCCTTTACACTTTACATTTTTTTCAGTAATAAAATATATAAAAATAAATGTACATAGTATGAGAGAGACAGAGAGAGACAGGGTGAGAGAGAGAGACAGAGAGAGGTAGAGAGGGGGAATTTGACATGAAAATTGTTTGGGCTTTTACTCTGACTGACAAAGCAAAACTCAGGACAAAGAGAATTAAAAAGAGTTTATCATAAGTACACTGAGGTAGCAACACATTGCAGCTGATCACTGGAGATCAGCTAGAGTTTCAAGTTGGAGTCAGCTTTTATGGATAATTTTTGTAATGAAATAAAGACAATTCGGATAGTTCAAGGTCAGCAAAAGAGATTGGAGACAAAAGAGATTGTAAAGGGAGGGATTCCTCCCCAAGGTAGGAGTAAATGACAATTTCCAGGTAGCAACTGGTAGGGCGTGATGACTTAATTACAAATATCTGGGAATACTAAGTTACAGACTGAGTGACACATTCCTTCCAACCCTGATTGACAAACATATCTGAAAACAAGCACGGAGTCGTGTGTCTGTGTGTGTGTGTGTGTCTGTGTGTGTGTGTCTGTGTGTGTGTGTGTGTGTGTGTGTGTGTGTGTGTGTGTGTGTGAAAGTAACTTTATGTGATCCCAGGTAGGAAAAAGCTTTGGATTGGAGGCTTGAAGGGATCTAGTGATTCCAAATAAAAGAGAAGCAGAGAAATTCATCCCAGGGATAGGAGAGACATGATAAAAGATCCAAGTGTCATGTGGCCACTGGCATTTCATGTGTCAGGAAAAGCAAGCAGCCTAGGCTGACTGAGAAACAGAGTATGTGGAGCAGAAAATGTGTAATTAGCCTTGGAAGATACACTGCAGCCAGATTGCAAAGGGTTTAAATGTCAAACGGAGGACTTTATATTTTATCCTAGAAGTAGTAGGGATTATTTAAAGTTTTTCAGGCAAGGAAATACACTGGTCAGATTTGCTTGACAAAAATGATGAGTTCAGTAGTTGTATGGATAGATTTGAGGACAAAACCGAAAAGCTTAGTCATATTAGAATGCTCTTTCATTCCGTTCAGCTTTTGATCAGCAAGAGATGATGAGGGTCAGAAGCAGGTATGCTTTGTGAACAGAGAGAAAGCTACATATACAAGTAATATTGTTGAGATCCAGTCAGCAATACTTAACAAATGATTAGATAGTGGGGGTTAGGGGGGAGGGGAGAAGGAGAAAAAAAGTAAAAACTAGAGGTTTTAAACTCTTGGAGAACTAAATGAATGATATTGAAATCTTAACAGTTCTTCAAGGTCTGGTTCTAATGCCAAAATCTGCTTTGAATTTTCCCAGATTTTTTTCCAACTAGATGCTTTGTGTTCCACTGCCTATCCTTTGTATTCTTAAGGCATTATCTTTAACTATTTCACACTGAAGTTATTTGTGTGCTTGTCTCATCTCCTTTCCAGTATATAAACTCTGAGGAGAGGAACTTTGGCTTCCTCATCTTTTAATCCCCTACAGTGCTTAGCAAAGTGTTTTTAAATATTCATATAAGCAGACTGAATTGAGTTGCCCTCTCTAGTGCTCTACTATTCTTCCTGAACAAACTTGAATTAATCTTCCTAAAATACAATTTTTCATCATATCTCATGATTTTGTATAAAGTTCTTCAAAGCTGTATCATAGCTATAGAATAAATTCCAAAATCTCTCTATAATTTTGACTTCAACCATCTGGCTGCTAAGTATAAGTAACTAAAGTGAGTGTTGCGATATGTCCCTTTTTCTGTCATCACTCTAATCTCTGTTAGTTTCAATTTGATGCAGTACTTACTTATCCCCATAGAAGAATTCTGTTCCCCATTGCAGCATATTTTTTTAATGTAATGATATGTGAATGCTCAGAGAGGGAACCAATGATTATCAAGAGTCAATATGAGGTCATCAAAATTCATAATGCCAGACTAATTTCATTTGCTGCTTTAATAGAATGGTCAGATCAGTGGGAAAGGGAAATCTCATTGATATAGTATATCTTGTTGAACAAGAATATATTGTGCTACAAGGAATGATGAATTATTGTGCTACAAGGAATGATGAAGATGAATTAAAAGAAGCAAGAGAAGACATATAAAATTACGCAAAGTGAACTAAGTACAATGATGGTAACAATATAATAATAATATCTGACATTTAAATAATGCTTTAAATTGCACCTTCTATTTTTATGCATTTTAAAAAATTTTATCCTTGTACCAGCCTATAAAAATAGGTGTTATCATTATTCCTATTTGTAGGAATAATGGAGCAGCAAGCACCCTAGCATACCCAGGATGACTGCTACCATAGGTTCTTTGATCTGCTTTTCTAAAAGAAAGCAACTCAAAAGGAGTTAACAATCTTACTTTCATCAAGCACACCCACACACCCACCCACACACACACACACACACACACACACACACATGCACACACATAAAATTCACTTAGTTTAGGGAAAAATATCAGCATTGTGAACTTCAGAAAATATAAACAGAAATTACAAGCAGACAAAAAATACAGAGAAAATAAAACAATTGAACAGACCAATAGACAGGGCTTGGACTTCTAGCTGTCTGACTGTTACATACGTACAGTGATAGTTGCCAGGGATAGAAGCACCAACATCTGTGTTTTCAAAGTCGGGGGGGAGGGGCTCAACAGCTGCCCAAAATCTCATCTGGCCAAATCACACAACTCTTCCCATAAGTGAGCTCCAAAGCAAAACCTCACCTCAGCGGTATAGATAGTCTTCTCCAGGGTCAGAGAATACCACAACCTTTGTGACACACTGCCTAATTACAAAGTAACAAAAGATGTGCCTTCCTGAAAAACAAGCCTCCCCTAAGAAAGCTTCTCTTGATGGGCTCCAAAGGAGGACCATTAAATGTCAGAAGAGATTTTCAAATTCCCTAGGCCTATTAAGGGGCAGGGAAGATCTTCAAATTACCTTACCATTACAGAAAATGAGACTGAATGACTTTAAATGATTTACTTAGGGTGATATCAAGCTAGTAAAATTTCTGAGTCAAGATTTGAATTCAGGTCTTCCTGATTTGAAATTCCTTTCTCTTTTTCATTCTTCATAGGTACATTATTGACTAAAACATTGCAAATGAAAAGAACAATTATAACAAAAAATGAAATTGAAGATTGTTCAATTATAATGGTCCTAGAAAAGAGATTTAAAAAAAAATTCAAAATGTCCTTTCCTCCCTTCTTTGTAGTGTAGGAGGAAAATGAGTGTGGAATATTTTATAAGCTATCAGAGTAGTTATGATCAGTTGATTGCTTTTTCTGAATTGTTTTTCTTTTATTATTTTTATTCTTTTTTAAAATAAAGAATTTCTTTCATCGGTAGTAACACATTCAGAAATAATAATTATGTAAAAATAAAAGATAGAAATAAATAGTATTTTAAAACCGCTATGCTAGGTTTTAGCAAAGACATGCAACAAAATTCACCAGATGTCCTCGTGGACAAGATACAGAATTTATAAGCAAGCATAAAATGGACTTTTATCATCTTTTCTAATTTGCTGGTGAAAATTGAAGCCTCAGCATTGTTTTTATTTAAATTTCTCTTATTATTAGAGATTAGGAGTGTTAGAGGAGAAATATCTTCTCTCTGAGTTCATGTTACGGGCAAGCACTGACAAATCTGTATTTACCACAACACAGAAATGTGGAGGAAAAACCTTAGGTCTTATTATTATGCTCAGCCATAAGTACAGCCCTCAGAGAAAACCTGAACAATTATGAAGATTCTGCCAAAGTGTCTTATAGGAAAAATTACTTCAGCATCATAGAGAAATAATTCATTTACATATTGTAATCCTGTATATCCTTCTTATACCATAAAAGGTAAAAAGAAGATAGTTGTATTATCCTCTAATTCCTACAATATCATAAAACTCAAACAAACTTAGTCATTATATCATACATTCCATAAAGACAAAAAAATGATCAAATAACATCAAACTCTATGGGTAAATCAAGTCAGGTTACAGATTAAACTATATAGCTACATTTAGAAGCTTCACAATAGGTTGATTGAGGGGAAGGATTTGCATGTCGCATAGGAGTGAGGGATAGTTAAGAGTCTGCCTCTAGCTTCTTATCTAAGAAATATTCAAAGTTCTAAGTAAAAATTTTTATGTCTTGGGAAAGGTTTTGGTCTGGTGAGATTAATATTAACCAAAAGATGAAGGAGGAATGGCCCTGAATCCTAGTAATAAAAGGAAAATAAAAAATTCCCATAACAGGGACAATCTTTCATATAGCTTTTCAAGATTTGAATTTCTTGAGGTGGCTAGGTGGCACAGTGAGTAGAGCACTGGCCCTGGAGTCAGGAGGACCTGAGTTCAAATCTGACCTCAGACACTTGACACACTAACTAGCTGTGTGACTTTGGGCAAGTCACTTAACCCCAATTGCCCTCCAAAAAAAAAAAAAGAAATGAAAAAAAAAAGATTTGAAGTTCTTTTTTTGAAAAAGTGTGTTTCTATCTTTTGACCATTACCTATTCAGAAATGGTTCTTGCTTTTCTACCTTTGTGTTAATTCTCTCTCTATAGTAGTTTTGGGTATCAGATCATTACTGGAGATATTTGATGCTAACATTCTTGTTTTCAAATGGAAAGAAATTTATTTTTTTTAAAATCAAGCAACACTGATTCTGCTTTTGCAAAAGCTTTTGAATTTTATGTAATTAAAACTATCTAGCTAATATGTTAAAATCTCCTTCACCCCATTCTTTTGTTGAGTTCTCCCCTTCCCCAAAACAAACCATTTATATTTCTTTACCATTGAGAGTATTAATCTGCACTTTGACTAAAAACAAGATTTCAACTCCTATTTTTTAAAAAATCAGTCTATGTGCAGTAAAATTTAATAAAACCTTTAATTTCATTATGTATGTGTATTTTTTGATTTCTTTGTAAGCAGTAAACTTTTGGGCTTTGTTTCCTTATTCACTCTGATTTTCTGTTCCATTATTAGATTTTTTAATACATTCACATTTAAGATTATGGTCATTAGATTCTTGTTTTCTTCTTTCTGTTCCTTTTTTATTGATTTTTGTCCTTTCTTAAGTCAGCATTTTGTCAAGATTATTAGATTTCTCTATTTTAATTCTTGTTCCCAGAGGTTTTCCCCATATTTACTTCCATTTACCTGAATAATTGCAAGTTTTTCAAATTTTTCATTTTTTCTTATTTTTAACTCATTTAAAAATTACTTTCCAATTCTACATCCAGATAACAAATTGGTTCAGCCATTCAATATCTCTGCTTCAATAACATTTTGAGTGATACTTTTTCAAGAGGTTTTTTAAAATTTACTTTCTCCTAATTTTTTACCTTCTCAATTATGAATTTGGTATTCTCTTTCATGGTCTATATATCCTTAATTTCTTTTTCTTTTTTCTCTTCCTGCCTCTCATTATAGGTAATATACTTGTGAAGTAACAACAACAACAAAATATTAATCATTCATGTTTGATCTCATTTAAACCTCATAACTCTGCAAAGTTGGTCCTATTATAATCTCCATTTTATAGATCAAGCAACTGTGACTGAGAGAGGTTTAAGTGACTTACTCAAGGTCACATGTATAAGGCAGGATTCAGAATTATGTCTTCTTGGCTCCAAATTCAAGAATAACTATCTCTACTATGCCCTTAGAGTACCAATATTAAACACAGAAAGCTCCCTCCCCAGTCCCATTTCTATGTTAGTATATTTGTAAATCATATACCAATGTTCATGTTCCTGGTGGTTTGTTTGTCATTTTGGATGGAACTACTGTTGAACTCACAGAATTATCAATTCTTGAAGGAGGCTCCAAAATATGATAGAAATCTCTCCTTATGCCAAGTTATAAGATTCAGTTCTATTCCTGCTCTTAGCACAGACAATTACTTCTCATAGAGTCAATGTATCTTAGCTCTGAAATAATTTCCCTTTCCCAGAGATGGTGTAATGCCATGCACCAGCAGATTCCCAAAGGAATGCTACTGTGAACAGCTTTTAGAGTTCAGATTACAAAATATAGTGAACACTCTGTTTATTCCATTACAAATCAAGACAAACATTCAAAACATTATAATATTCACAACATTACATCTTATCACAGAAAATGGCCACACAGTTTTCACTACAGTGGCCACAAT
>JAQQSV010024824.1:0-10087 GCA_028646515.1 Pseudochirops corinnae
TTCTTTCTTTCTTTCTTTCTTTCTTTCTTTCTTTCTTTCTTTCTTTCTTTCTCCTACTTCCTAGGTGTTATGAAGATCAAATGAAATAATATACAGAGTGCTTTTGCAAGAGAGTGCTTTGCACACCTTAAAGAATTATATAAAAACAAACTAATACTATTGCTGCTATAGGTCCTCCCGCTGTCCATGGTCACTTTTCCTGTTAAATTCCTTTTCTTCTTCCTTCTTCCTTCCTTCCTTCCTTCCTTCCTTCCTTCCTTCCTTCCTTCCTTCCTTCCTTTTTTTTTTTCTTTTTGGAGCGGGGAAGGCAGGGCAATTGGGGTTAAGTGACTTGCCCAAGGTCACACAGCTAGTAAGTGTTAAGTGTCTGAGGCCGGGCGGACCCTGGGCTGGTGCTCTATTCAATTTGCCACCTAGCCATCCCTGGTTTCTATCTCCTTTGCCTGTGCATTTTAAGTGTGTGTGTGTGTGTGTGTGTGTGTGTGTGTGTGTGTGTGTGTGAGAGAGAGAGAGATAATTTAGTTTTTATAATCATCTCTAGTCCTGGGGTGTGGAGGATGGTGCTTCTGGCCTCTGATCCTCTTCAGTTCTCTACTCTGATCTTGGACCTAAACCAAGACCTCCAGACTCCTGTAAGTGCCCATAGTCAGTAGTGTTCTGCCCCACTGCCTCTGTACTCACCCAGTGCATGCTGGTTCCTTCTCACCCCTGCTTCACTCAACAGCACAGCTGGGTCTGGTATTCCTTGTCAGCAGAGGTTCCCTAGATCTTCCCCAGGCCAGACACCCAACTCCTCTCACTGTCCTAGGGGGTAAAAAAAAGTTCCTGTGGCTGGGGCTGAGGCACCTTCTCAAATCAACTAATGGCAGCGCTCATTGCTTGCTGTTTAAGCAGCTTGCTGCTTGTTGTTAAAGTGGCCCCTCATCTGGAGGTGTTTACTCCTCATGGGAAGAAATTTAGCCCTGAAATTTGTCTTTAGGTCTTCCTCAATTGTCCCAAGAGGACCCCTGTTATGCTTCTACTCTTTTTTGTTTTTACAGCTCTGTGTTCTCCCAGAGGTACTATTTTATCTCTTTTGTGGAGGAAAATCTTGAGAGCTTGCAGTTTTCTGACCTACTCTTCCATCTTCCCAGAATCCTTTCAATAACTTATATTCTTATAAAAATATGAAGATATATGGCTAGATGACAAATTGAATAGTTTAGGAGCTGGTAAACTGGTGAACTCTAGCAGAGTTTACCCAGAGATGTATACTCAATTCTATTGCTTTAACATTTTCTCGATATCTTAAATAAAGGGGCTGGTGACCTTGCACAGCCCTCCCTCACTCGAATCCAAGTCAACTGCAAGTCATGTCATCATTTCCCTGATACCACGGTCCTCTTTGAGAAGGAAAGACAAACACAACAGCAAGAAGATAACATGTTTATCAAATAGTCCAGTAACACAAAATTTAGAGAAGTAGATGACTGTAGCACTGAGTCAGAATTCAAAAATATCTTGACAAACTGAACTGGTTAAAATGAATCCTGATAGATTAAATGTAAGGTTGCTGTTGAGTTCAACAAATGAGGGAGGCATGGGTAGATAAAACTTAATTGGACAGAAAGATGTGGAGGTTTTTAGTGTATTGCAAACTCAATGAGTCAATATCATGATATGGTGGCAGGAAACTCAGTGCAATTTTAGACTGCAGGAGGAGAGACAATTAGGAAGGTAATAGTCCCACTATTTTCTACCCTTGTTTTTATTATCTTCTGTTTCTTTTTTTTTTTTTTTTGCTTTTTTTTTTGGAGGGGGCAATTGGGGTTAAGTGACTTACGCCCAAGGTCACATGGCTAGTAAGTGTTAAGTGTCTGAGGCTGTATTTGAATTCAGGTCCTCCTGACTCCAGGGCTGGTGCTCTATTCACTGTGCCACCTAGCCACCCCTATCTTCTGTTTCTTGCATAGTTATCCATAATATTGCCCCTTCCCCTTCCAGAGAGTCATCCCATAAAACAAATAGTATTTTTAGAGAGGAAAAATAAATCAACACAACTGATCAATATCTTGAAAAAAATCTGAAAAAATGTGCAATGTGTAAGACCTATGGACTTCCCACCTCCATGGGTTGGGCGTGTTTTCTCATATCTCTTCATTTGAATCCTGTTGCATTCTCACAGTCTTATTACATTTACTTTTGATTTCTGATGCACAATTATTCTTTCGATTGACATTGTTGTAATACTGTGTATGTTGTCTTTCTTGGCCAGGCTCTTTCTGGAACGTGCATTTCAGTTCTGGGCATCAAATTTTAGGAAGTATGTTGATCAACTGTAAAGCCTCTGAGGAAGGAAATGAGGATAGCAAAAGGCCATTTGAAGATTTGTTGAAGAAAATGTAGATACTTAGGTCAGAGAAGTGAATTTAGGGTGATATTATAGCTTTCTTCAAGTATTTGAAGAACCATCCCTTGCAGACAGCTAGGTGGCCCAGTGAATAGAGCACTGGCCCTGGAGTCAGGAGAATCTGAGTTCAAATTTGGCCTTGGACACTTAACACTTATCAGCTGTGTGACCTTGGGCAAGTCACTTAACCCCAACTGCCCATCCTTCCCCCTTCTGAAAAGACAAAAGAAAAAAGAACTATCACTTGGGGGATGAATTAGACCTGTTCTGTTTGGTTAACCCCAACTGCCCATCCTTCCCCCTTCTGAAAAGACAAAAGAAAAAAAAACTATCACTTGGGGGATGAATTAGACCTGTTCTGTTTGGTTCCAGAGGGCATAACTACGTGCCTTTGGTGCAAGTGGTGAAGATGCAAGTTTATTCTTTTCATAAGGAAAAATATTCTAAAGAATAGAACTCCCCAAAGGTGGAAGGGACTGTTTTAGAATATAATGAATTTGCCCTCATTTGAAGCCTTCGATCAAAAGGTGGATAAGCACCTGATGTAGTTGTTGAGAGGGATTTCTCCTTGGGTTGAGGGTTAGACCAATTAAGCACTGGCGGAGGTCCCTTCCAACTCAGATTTGTTGATCCGTTCATTCTGTGATCACTATATCCACGTATTTGATGGGCTATCAAGTGGAGAGCAGTAAGACTCGTTCTGTGCAGCAGGGGCCACAGAGCTCTAGGAGGACTGGAACCAGAGGCAGATTTGCTTAATTTAAAAATAAGAGTTTCCTAATAACTAGAACTGTCCAACAAAGCAAAGGGCTGCCCATTCATTCCCTAGAGGCTCCAGTCCAAATTCTGCTGCTAATTAGCTCTGTAACCTGAGGCTAGGCACGTTTCTTTGGGTTTTGTTTCCTCATTTTATATTTGTATTTGTTTCCTCATTTATAAAATCAAGGACTTATAATTCATTATCTCTAAGGTCTTTCTTTTAATATTCCATGATCTGAGGTTTTTCACCTCTGAAATCTCTTCCAGATCTAAATCTATGGCTATTAGCTTGAGAAGGGAGGCATTATACTGGAGTTGTGCTAAAATATGCCTTATAGGCAGTGAGATGCCTCAGTAGAAAGACTGTTGGAACTGGGTCCAGGAAGAACTGAATTCAAATCTAGCCTCCGATACTTACTACCTGTGTGACCCTGGGCAAATAATTTGATCTCTCCTGGCCTCAGTTTCCTCCCCTGTACAATAGGAACAAAAATAACACCTAGCTTCCAGGTTTGTTATGAGGACCAAATGAGATCATATTTGTAAAATATTTTGTAAACCCTAGAGTTCTAAACAAATGCTTAGCTATAATCATTGCTCCATAATGGAGGAAGCTGTTTTATGGAATCAATCACACTCCCTGAAAGAAAATAACCAAGCACAGTCAAAGCAGTTATAAATAGCACGGTTGGCCTTTATGGTAAGTGCTAGTCTTATTCCTCTGTTTGCCTCATAAAATACAGATTCTGTTGTGCTTAGTGCTTGATGAGGATGAGAGTTAAGAGGCTAGCAATGATGTAAACACCAGTAGGTTGTCCCTTTCCTTCTATGTCAGGCCGGCCTGACCATGGGCTGTAGTGGGCCACTCGCACACCATGCTGCAAGTGGCCTGCTACTGGCCATGGCCTGTTGGTAGCTCAGGACTGTTCTACACTGATCATTTCCCACTGAGTCTTTCAAAGGTGCCCAGGAAGTTAGTTTTCAAGTTGTTTCCTAGACTACATCTCAGCTCCAGGCATTTTCTCTGGCCATCCCCCATCCCTGGAACTCTCTCTCTCCTCTTTTCCAACTACTGACCCTCCTTTAAGACCCAACTAAAATTCTACCTTCTCCAAGAAGCCTTTTGTAAGCCCTCTTAATTCCACCACTTTCCTTCTTTTCATGATTTCCTATTTATCTTGTATGTAGCTTCCTTTGTCTGTATGTGTTTGCATGTTTTCTCTCCCATTATATTGTGAGCTCCTTGGGTGCAGGGACTGTCTTTTGCCTTCTTCTGTATCCCCACCACTTAGCACAGTGACTGGCACATAGTAGGCACTTAGTAAATATTTATTGAATTGAATCAAACTGCTCCTCCACTCCCTGTTACTACACTTACATTCTTTTCCCTTTTTTGGTTTGCCATATGTCCTTCCAGAGGTATAGTACTTTGATCCTGTAGGGATTGGGATGGAATGGGTATTGCATGGCAAGGCTTAGTTAAAATGCATTGAGATGCCAATGACAAACCTTAACACCCTTGGCCCCAATCCCCTTCAAGTCCCCCATCTTCTTTCTTTTATAAGACACCCAGAGAGTTGTCTCTCTCATCACCATCAACCTTAAAATAAAAATTTGGTTTACTTAGGTATTAATTGAATCACATTGGCATACAAAACAGGAAAGTTGTATCTCATTAAAGTCTCCTGTGTCTTATTAAGAAAAGAAAATACGCATAAAAATTAGCTTCAAGTTTTCAGGGAAAAGTATCATGATTCTGGTTGATTTTTTTTTTTTTTTTACTGAAGGGAAGGTTGATACCTGTTGAAGAGTGTTTCTCAAAACATGATTCAGAAGAATGGAAGTATGGAAGAAGCTTGATGGACAGAATGCTTGGACCAGGAGACCTGAATTCAAATCTAACCTCAGATGCCACCTCTAAGAGCCCTAGTTTTCTTATCAACTGAAAGTGAGGCTAAGACTTGCGTTATATCCCTCTTGTAATTGTTGTAATGAAAGCATGTTGCAAACCTTAAAGTGCTTGTTGCATGAATAAGTATTAGTGGAAAGAATAATGAACTGGATACAAGAAGCCACTGTTTTACTCCTGATTCTGTGTTGGTCGTATAGCTTCGGACAAGTTATATTCCCTGTCCATGCTTTGGTTTTTTCATCTGTGAAATTAGATATTTGGACAAAATAACCTCTAAGGACCCTTCCAGTTTTAAACTTAAAAGTACTTCGCTAGAAGTCTTCCTACCAGGTGACTTGTCCCTTGCCATATGTTGGGGTGGGCAATTTCCATCTAGTAGGACTTTTTTTTTTGGAGCAGAATTTATTATATTTCACCTCAAGCAATAAAAAGCAGGGGTAGCCATCATGACTAAAGAAGAAGCAAAAGTAAAAATCCAATCAAAAGGGATAAGCAGGGAAACCACATCTTCAAAGGAACCATAGACAATGAGGTAAGATTAATAATAAGCATTTACACAGCAAAGGGCATAGTATCTAAATTCTTTTTTTTAATTTTTAAAAATTAATTTATTTACTTTTAGTTTATAAGATTCAGTTCTATAATCCCTTGAGTTTCAGATATTCTCCCCTCCCTCTCCCCCTGCCCACCCATGGCAGCATGCATTCAAGCATAGGATCTGCAAATACTTTCCCATCGGACATTAGTCTGGTTGTATAGAAGGGTTGTAACCAATGGAGTGAACAATGGGAAAGAAGAAACAAAACCAAACATGGAAAAGAATGATAGCATGTAGATTGCTTCAGTCTCCACTTAATCTCTGTTCTTTCTAGATCTTTCTCTGAATGTAGATCTCTCCTTCCATCCTGAGACTTGTAGAGTAGTCTTATAACTGTGCGTTGCTGAGAAGAGTCCAGTTTTTCAAGTTGGTTGTCACACATACGATGTATCTGTGATTGTGTACAAATGTTTCCTGGTTCTGCTCTTCTCACTTAGCATCAGTTCATCTAACAGGACTTTTGAAATAAGTGGTCAGAATAGTCATTCAGCTGTTGAATCCTGGATATCTTTCTATGTGCTTTTTTTCCAATGAGTATGGTTGGTGGCTAATTACTAATCTTTAAACCTCCTTAATCATACCTGTAGCATTTGAATTGGAGAGGTTTTCAGAATGAATGGATGTTTGGCATGAATCAGTTAAACAAAGACCCCTTCTAATCAAATACTACTGAAATTTACTAGCATTGGACCTCTGAGAAGTCCAGTCTACAAGAATCTTCCAGAGGGAATGTATTTTGAGATGTTAGCTTGCAAACCAATCCCTGTAAGCAAGGAGATAAAGAATACATAAACAATCATTTCTCAATAGTCTCCCTTTAAAACTATTTATCAATTTACTCTCTTTTATCTACTCTTCCCTCCAATTCAACCTAAGATTCCACTATTAGATAAATCTTTAAAAAACCCTACTTTGTACACCACTCTCTCACCCAGAAACCATCAGTGACTCCCCACTGCCTACAGACTAAAGTCCATGTGCTGTTCAAAATCCCACACAATTTGACCTTTATTTGTCAAATTTTGTTTCTCACTACTTCCCTACTCTAATACTTCACTTCCTGGGACACTCCAGAGGCATTTTTTTTCTTCTTCTGATTGATAGAGTTTAGACTCAGTGACTTCTGAGGTCCCTCACCATTTCCCAATACCATAGTACTCTTCCTTTTCTGTACTCTTAGAATGGCTTCTGCCTGAGCTATTCATCTGACATGTAGCTTCTTCAGTTTTGTATTCTGAGTTAACTTTTTACTGTATGTATTCTGTCTCAGTGCATCTGTAAGTTTATAAATGACAAGAGTGGTGTTATATACCACTTAGAATTTAGACTCCTCAACACCTGGCACAGATTTGGAGTCAGGAAGACATGTTCAAGTTATGCCTCAGAAATCAACTAGATGTGTGAGTCTGGGAAAAATCACTTAAGTGGGTTCATTGGAAAAAGGATTGGATTTGGAGTTGGAGGACCTCTATTTGAATCCTGAAGCTAGTTATATCCGAGCAATCATTCAGTTCTTCATCTGTAAGAGAAGAAAGGTAGACTAGAGCAGTAGTTCTCAAAGTGTGGTCTGGGGACTCCTGGGGGCCTCTGAGATCCCTTCAGGGGATCTTTGAGGTCAAAACAAATTTCCTAATAATACTAGAAGGTTTTAATTTTGTACACAGTAAATACCAATAAATATAATCCACATAAATGGAAGCTCTTTGGGGACTCCTAAATAATTTTTAAGAGTGTAAAGGGGATCTGAGAACAAAAAAAAATGAGAACCATTGGACTAGAGGAACTGTAAGGTCCTTTCTAGCTGAAATTCTCTGATTGCTGGAAGCCTTTGAACTTTTCTGAGCACAACTTTCCTCATCTGTAAAACAGGGGTGGCGCTATCTATAAAACCTTGTCACACAGGGTTATTATGAGGGTCACAGAACATCATGCATATAAATATTTTACAGACTTTAAAATGGCATTTAAATGCCAGCTATCTTTAATGTTGTTTTTAGGCGTGTGTAAAGTGCTTTTAAAGCCCCAGAGTGCTGGATAAACATTCAAACACTCAATCGGAACTGTGATCTCCTCCATTTCGATGTTCCCTCTAGTACTAGTGATCACAAGCCATCTATGTCTCCCTTCGGTGTCACTCTCCTTGTCTCATATGTTTACAGCAGGGGGCATATCCTGGATATCTTTCTCCCTTTCTCCTTATATTAAGAGGGTAGTTCACTTGGGTTACATAAATATAAGTGGTTATGATTATAATTATTAGGGGCAGCTAGGTGACTCAGTGAATAGAATGTCAGGCTTGGAGTCAGGAAGACCTAAGTTAAAATCCAACCTCAGATAATTCCTAGCTGAGTGACTCTGGGCAAGTCACTTAATTGCAGTTTGCCTCAGTTTCCTCATTTGTAAAATAGGGATAATAATAACACCTATCTCCCAGGATCATTGTGGGGATCAAATGAGATATTTGTAAAGCCCTCAGCACAGTATCTGGCACATAATAATGTTAGATATTTTTATTATTATAGGAATAATCAGAGTGGTATTAATGATCTCATGGTGGTAGAAGTAGTCATTGTCAGTCCAGTAACAAGATACTTGGAGCTAAATTGAGACTGCTGGAATCTGCATCTCTAAAGGAAAAAAGAGTTTGCAAACTGATTATGATGAATTGGGTTTTGCAGAGAACCAAAGTGTTGTTTTTTTTTTAATAGTCTCTTCTCTTTGGGCTTCACACTAAGATGACAATATTTTAAATTCAATAAAATCAGAAAGAAAATCCAAAGGAAGTAGGCAGAAATGTGTGAGATTCCAACTCTAGCTCAAAGGGTGACACTGATGAAGAATGAGGGCTGCTGCCATGGGTCAGTGGATCCTGGTTTTTGTTACATGTGGGTTCCTCCCAACCCCCAAAGATGGAAATCTATTTCCTTAAGAAGGCTGAGCATTCTGAGCTGCAGGGTTTTAACTGATAAGTGAGGTGGGAAGCATTGAACAGAGAAACTTGGAATTTATGAGGGGGGCCGTTTCTTGTCTCCTAGTATTTTTTTGGCACTTAACCATGGCAAAAGGGTCTAACAATGATGTGGTGTGTGTGTGTGTGTGTGTGTGTGTGTGTGTAGGGGGCAGAGTAGGGGGAAGGGGTTGGGGAACCACATATATGCATGAAAAGAACACAAATATCCCCAATCCCTTCCGATATAATCGGAGCATCTCATAGAAGGTCAGACAAACATGAAGAAATGTTTAATACAATAATTATGGACATGTGATCTTAAGTATTTTGGGGTCAAGGAGTCTTTTTGTAGTCTAGTGAAGTCTATGGACTGTTTCTCACAGAATGTCTTTAGATGCATAGATTGAAAAACTTAGAATTGCAAGAGAAACAATGTTATGAAAAGACAGTTTTCAAAATAATACAATATATTTTCAAAATAGTATTGAGATCATCCAAGTCTTTTGTCTTTTCATCTTTCCTTGATATTCTTTGAGGGATAAACCTAAGAGTGGTATTTCTGAGTCAAAAGGTATACATAGTTGAGTGATGTGGTGGGTTTAGCCTTTCCATTATCAGTGTACAGGAAGGAAAATAACTCCTCAGGATTTGTTTAGGTGGTGTTTGTTCAGTTTTGCTTTTCTGTTTGGCTGACTGAAGTCAGAGAATATGCTTCTGGATTCTTTGCTAAAGGGAGATTGTGTCCCTGGCTAAAGGCCAGTAGTAGCAAAAGCTCTTTTTTATAACAATAAAGAACTAGAAACTAAGTGAGTACCTACCAACTGGGGAATGGCGGAAAAAATTAAGTCAAATAAATGCAATGGAATACTTTCGTGTCATAAAACAATGATGAAAGGAATGGTTTCTGAGAAACTTGGGAAGGCTTGTACAAACCAATGCCGAGGGAAATGAGTAGAACCAAGAGGATAATTTTTACAATAACAACAGCATTCTCTTTGTGTTTGCAAAAAACTGGAAATATAGGGGATGCCCATCAAATGGCTGAACAAGCTATGTTATATGAATGTAATGGAATACTATTGTGCTATAAGAAATGGGAAGGAGATGGACTTCATAATTACCTGGAGAGGCTTATACAAATTGATGCTAAGTGAGAAGATCAGAACCAGGAAAAACTTGTACACAATCACAGACACATTGTACATATGATGACCAAACTTGATAAACTGGATTATCCTCAACAACACACAGCTAAAAGACAACTCTACAAGCCTCAGGATGCAAGGAGATATCTAAATTCAGAGAAAGATATAGAAAGACTATAGTTTAAATGGAGACTGAAGCAAAACACGCTATTGTTCTTTTTCATGTCTGGTTTTGCTTTTTTTTCCCCAGTGATCACTCATTGGTTACAAGCCTTCTATATAACCAAACTATTGTACAACGTGAAAGTATTTGCAGATCCTATACATGATTGCA
>JAQQSV010024825.1:0-10086 GCA_028646515.1 Pseudochirops corinnae
CGGCTTCAGGCCAGGCTGCTTTCGGTTCGCAGTGCCGATATGTTTCCTCGTAGCCGAGCTGACTTTAGTGGGAAGTATCTTTGTGTGCGATTTGAAGTTTTAGGTTGGTCCAGAGTCCTATTCCATGGGTATTTTGGGGTGGCTATGTGAGAGCTGCGATATATTGCTGCTGCTACGCAGCCATCTTGGCTCCGCCCCCAATGATTTAACTTTTTAAAATAAAATTACTGTGAAGATTAAAAGTACATTTTTCTACCCAATGAAATAATATTTCCTATACATCTCACACTTAAAGAAGCTTGTATATCGAGCTATCTTGGAGTCCCTGAGTAAAAGGTAATTTGTGGACTTTTTGGGACCACTATTCAGTAACATGGGCTTATAAATGAAGGTGCTCTTCTGTTTCCTATCCACTCTGTTGTAATGAAAAGGGGAACAGAAGGGAGCAAGTATTTACTGTGCCTACTATGTGCTGGCACTGTGCTAAGATCTTTGCAAGTATTCTCTCATTTGTTCCTTACACCAACCTTTTGAGATATGATGCTGTTATACAAAGTTCTTAGCACATCATGGTACTATTCTCATATACCCCCAACCCCATCTTTAAATTTGGGCTAGATATGACTTAGGAAGTTTTCATTCTTCTAACTATTTACAGATGAAGAAACCAAAGAGCAAGAAGAACTGACACAAGAATAAGTGTGTGATTTGAAGTAATATGGCAAGTTCCTCTTGGGAAACTGAGATATGTCTTTCAGGGTAGTTTTCTAGATATTTGACCACATTGTCTTCCTTTCCACAAGAGGCAACTTCCTTATAATTTAACTTCACTGCTGCTTTTAAATATAAGCTTTTTTTTTTTTTACATCTTTCCTTTCTTTTCTTTTCTATATCCTTCTTCTAGCACCCTTTTCCTACTCATTAATTAGATGTTTATCTCTCCACAATGTCCCAGACAGGTGATAAGCATCTTTGTGAATATAAGACATTAGAACTGTAAGCAAGAGAAATCATAAAATTCTCAAGCAAAATGATCTCTCTAGTGCTTAACCCATATCAAACTCTTAACAAATACTTGTTGGTTGATTGATTCACCCTGGAATATCTCATAGCACTCCATGTTATAATTTTTATTATGGTCGGCTGTGTATATCTTGTGTCCCCTACTAGATTTGAGGGCACAGTATTTTTCTCATTTTGTATATTATACACATATACATACATTCAGACATGCATCACAGTGCCTTTCACATGCTTGTTGAATTGCATTTGGGATCTGAAAAGCAAACAGCTATTTCCATACATGAGTATGTTTTTAAAAAATAGAAATTGGGAATTGCCTAGGAGAGAAATATTATTTAATTATTTATTTGCAAAGGGGAGATGATTCACTTAGGAAACAGTTCTGAAGGACTTGAAAATAACTAGGTTTTTTGACTACTGTATTTTATGAGAGTGTTTAATGGACTGCGTGTAGAGTAGATTCCCAAGTCAGTCAGTGCCTGTTTGACCTATATTGTTTTTATTCCCTCTTTTATCTGCACTGAATAAATGCATCTGTGTTGAAAAGGACCCTTTTAGTTCAAATAGCAAAAAGTATTAACTCTTAGTACATGAACACATCAGCATGGCCTTTTCCAAATAAAGTGATCTGAGCACAGAGTTTGACCCAATCCTGAATAGGGCTGCTTCTTGTACTGTACAACAAAGAAGCAAGTGTATAAATTGCTGTGAATTTTCTTGGGAAAAGATGTACAGAATGATATAAAGGCACAATCTGCAATTCAGAGCAAGGTTACCAAGGGTAAAGGAGACTCCTTTCTTTTTTTGCAGTTGATGCTCTGTATGTTGGTAGGAAGAAGAAATATCCCAGTTATTTTCAGTAAACATTACCAAAGTGGAATGAAGGAGACAGTACATTTTGGGGACTTCCAAGAAGCAACAGTTTTCACTTCTGATTAAACTGAAATAAAGTGTTAACTTTAGACAAAGCCTGCACATGGGTAAAATTTACTTAGCATGGTCCTTGTACCATGGGTGTTTCAAAAGTTGTAAATTGGTATCATTAAACTCCGGTTCAATTTTGGTCTCAGACATATATTACCAGGATAACCTGGGCAAGTCATCTAACCCAATGGGCCTTGATTTTCTCACTTGGAAAAAGAAGGGATTGGTAGATGGCCTCCAAAGTTTCTTTTAACTCTAAATCTGTGATACCATGAAATGATGCAATGAGGTAAAATTATATACGATTTGGTGACAAGGATGCATTTTGTACTTTCTCTTTTAATGGGCAAAATCTGGTTTGTACCAGAGTGAACCTAACTTCTGAAGGGAAAATTTGAAAATATAGTAGATATTTTCTCTACATTTTTAGTGTTCATTAGGCTTACTTTACTGAAAGAATTATCAACTGTAGTTTTTTCTTTATGGATGCTGTAAACTTTAAAATTTGGCCTTTAAAATCTGAAAAGTTTGACTTTACAATTTATGATCAGGACAGTGGTGTGTCTACCAAATTTGGGATATAGTATAGCAAGACAGAAAAATTTAAAGAAAAATAAGAGGGAAGAGTAAATTGCAGAGGAGATGACTAGCTAATAACATGCTCTCATCCCTCTGGACTGCATGCTGGACTCTTTATGTATCATGCCCTGGCTTTCTCCTCAAACTTATTTCAGTCCTGTATAAGTCACATGTTAGAAGTCCCTTCTGCCCCAGCAACCTTTCCCACTGATGGCTTCACCCAGAACCTACATTTAAGGAGAGTATCTAGGCTAGCCATGTCTCATTCCTCTGTAAGCAGTACTCTGGACTTTCTCTGTCATGCTTTCATGCTTTTTCTTAATTTCCCCATTCTCCAATCCCCTTTTTATGCCTTATCTCCTCCCATTAGAATGTAAGCTTCTTGTGGGTAGGCACTATCTCTCTTTCTACTTGAGTTTGTATTCTCAGTGCTTAGCATAGAGCTTGGCACTTGGTAAGTACTTAGAAATGCTTGTGGACTGACAGCGTGAATCAGTAGTATGATGAGGCAAATGAGAAAAAGCAAATCCAATCCTTTGTTTTCCCTCTAGAATATATTTCACTTAAAAATCTTAATTTAGCAAATATGGGTTTGAAGGCACAGTCATGTTCAGATGGTCAGTTCCTACTCCCCTCCCACTACTACCAGAGTGCTTGTAAGATAGACAGATAGAGGCACTAAAACCCTTGCTCTGAGAATTAGGGTCTTGGGAACAGAAAACTCAGGTACAATCCTGATAGCAAAGACAAAGTACAGCCTGAAGGTAGATATGGGAAGATGGGAGGGTAGCAGGGAGTACATAAAGTCTAAGCCCTGAAGGGAAAGGGAGAAGAGAAGGAGTCAGTCACTCACAGGCATATGAGGTGTTTTATACAGGAGTGCTTAGATGTATTAGAGGGAATTGACTCACTGATCTGGAAAGAAGAGGGGACCTGAGACCGTCCTAACTAATTCAGTTGTAATCTGTTAAGAGAGTTGTAGTGTCTGGAAGGAGATAAGTGACAGTCTTATTAAATACTCTGCTGCTCAGACCACGTCAGAAATGTTGTGCTCAGATCTGGATGAGGCAGCCAGGTGGTGCAGTGGATAGAATGCTGATCTTGCAGTCTGGAAGACTTGAGTTCAAATCCAGCCTTCGACCCTTCCTGACTGTGGGTAAGTTGCTTTACTGCCCTGGGCCTCAGTTTCATCACATGTAAGATGAGGATAATAGCACATACCTCCAGGGGTTATTGTGAGGATCATACATGATGTTCTTTGTAAAGTAATTGTGCAGAATCTGGCATAAAGTAGGTTTTTATTTTTTATTTATTTTATTTTAGAGTAATAAAAGATGGAGGGGTGGGAAAGCATCCTGAGGAGAGAAACAATGATGATGAAAAACCCGCAAGATCATGCCGCAGGTGGATTCTTTGCAGGAAGTGATAAAGCATAACATGGAGAGGAAAGGAGACCTAAGGAGGGAGGATGTTACAATCCTCTTCAAGTATTTGAAAGGTTGTCCTATGAATTGGGCTTGTTCTGTGTAGCACCAGAGAGCAGAGCTGGGAGCAGTGGGTAGAAGTCACAGAGAGGCCAATTTAGGTATGATAGACGGAAAAGCTTCCTGACAACTAGAACTATCTAAAAACGAAATTGTCTGTCGGGATGTGGTGGGGTCCCCTCATTATAGGTCTATGAGGAAAGGCTAAATGACTATTTGTTGGGAATATCAAAGCCTGTATTATTCTATCAGCTTGAACTGATTGGTCTCAGGCCCCTTTCAAGTCTGAGATTTCATGATTTCATATTTAAATAATCCATGATTAGGTTAAAGCATAGAAAGGAAAATTGGGGGGGGAGGACAGGTGATCATTTATGTGTTTAAGGTCTTTATTAATAACTATTACTGTCACTTGAGCAATATAGACATTTTTAGATTAGAACTAAATTTTTAAAAAATTTATTATAAATATCAGTGCTGTGGTTTTAAGGTTCAAGAGGTTCATTCCCATTCATTGTATTTCTTTTCAGGGTATGTTGGTGTTACTACTTATTAAACATTAAGTAACACATTTGTTCCTTCTTGTTACTAGATTATGCATGCTCTGTCAAGCCCGGGAATCTTGGATTTAACTACCTTCCATGTGCCTACCATCACTGGTCCTTTTATTTCCTTTAGGATGTATCTACACAGAGCAAATCAAACAGGCTATTTATAAATAGGGTACTCTGTTTGATTTTACCACCCTTGGGTTACTTTTTGAAGTGGCAAATGCACTGTTACTCACTCTGAAAACAATGTGGGTTATCTACAGCATTCAGAAAAAGACAGTTTCTTTTAACAAGCACCATGAAATTTCATTGTTAATTATATTAGATTGATATACTCTTGAATAACTTTTTATTTCATTTATTTCATTATTTTGTTTTTCTTTTTTTAAAGAAAACATTTAAATGGGTATCTTGCCTATCAGGAGAGTAGGGCGGATGGGGATGAGAAGGAGGATGATGGAGGGAAGGCCAGGCTGGGAGGGGAGGGTTGTTAGAAGCACACAGTTCTGTAAAGGATAGGGACAAAGTAGAGAATAGAACAAGTGAGGGGCAGGATAGGAAGGAGGGAAATATAGTCAGTCTTTCACAGTGTGGCCATTGTGGAGATGTTCTGCGTAACAACACATGTACAGCCTGTATTGGATTGCTTGTCTTTCCAGCAGGGGTGGGTGACGAGGGAGGTAGGGAAAGAATCTAGAATGTAAAGTTCTAAAATAAAATATTAAAAAAAAATATATAATTATTAACTACATGCAACTGGGAAATAAGATATACAGGCATGGGGTAGGGAGATCCATCTTGCCCTACCGGAAAGTCAGAGGGGTGATAGGGGAGAATATAGGAGAGAGTAGATTGGGGGAGGGGGTATACAGTGGGATTGCTGTTTTGGGGTGGTGGGTAGGGGAAAGATGGAGAGAAAATTTGTAACTCAAAATCTTGTGGAAATGAACGGTGTAAACTAAAAATAAACAAAAGTTAAATTATGTTAAAAAAAGAAAACATTTAAAATCCACATGTATACAAAATAAATCCTCAGACTAAAAAAGAAAAGCAAAGTTTGTGTTTATAATCAGCTGTGTGGGTGAGTGTGTAGTTGTCTTGTATGAGTACCTGGGATGTTATTGGCCTAATAGAGCTTTCCCAAACTGGGAGGCAGTGGGCTCCTGAACATTGGAAGTCTTCAGATAAAGGCTGGAGAACCACCTATCTGGCATTCTGTGCAGGGAAATCTTTTTCATGTATGAGTTAGACTCTGAGGCCCCTCCTACTTGTGTGTTATTCTCTGAGTTGTGGCACCTTGGTAGTGGCCATTAGAGAGCTGAGCAGGGAATAGTTCCACAGGAGGCCATCTGGAACTCTGGAAGAAAACAGAAGGAGTATCTCCTAAGAAAACTGTTTGCTGACTAAGAGAACATTCAGCCACTTACTTGAAGCAAACAGACTTGGGAAACTGGGAATGGTGTGCTGAGAAGACTGAATGTGTCAGTAGTGTTTGGTAAAAGTAGAGAATTGAGGCTAGACGCTAGAGTGAAAATATAGATGGATTAAGCATCTTTTTCAAAGGATAGTAATTGTCAATTCTGTATAGTGTTCAGTTATCCTTTGTATTGTGTCCTAATCTAGACTCACAAAAGTATCTGGTTAACATGTACTTCTTGACCTCTTACTTTTTTCAAGTGGTACTTCTGGAAACTCTGAGGAAGGTTATGAGAGGGTAAGTCCCTTCAGTATTTGTATTTACTGTTTTGAATGCTAGGATGCCATCTTCCCTGATCTAGCCTTCTCCCATTCCCATTAAATTAGAGTTTTAGTAAAATATCTCCTTTGGGTAGGTGGGGAAGAAATTAATCTCTTTTCTTTCAGGTAGGGAAGCGGAAGTGTAGGGAGATTATGGCATCCTTCAGGTTGTCTAACAATTTCTTCCTCTGTTTGACTCTTAAAGACCTTTATAACCTTTCTAATCTTCTTACAATTTACTTCTTTACATGTACCCTGTGATCCAGTAACCCTGGCTTCCTTACTGTTTTTGCACAAGGGATTCCATCTCCTGCCTCCATATCTTTTTTTTTGTCTATTTGGAGGGGGGAAGGCAGGACAGTTGGGGTTAAGTGACTTGCCCAAGGTTGCACAGTTAGTAAGTGTTAAGTTTCTGAGGCCAAATTTGAACTTAGGTCCTCCTGACTCCAGGGCTGGTGCTCTATTCACTGCACCACCCAGCTGTGCCCCCTCCATATCTTTATAATGGCTGTACCCATGACTAGAATGTTTTCCCTTTCATCTTTGCCTCCTGACAGCTAAAATCCCATCTTCTATGAGAAATTTCTACCAGTATGCCTTAATGCTAATGCCTTCCCTCTTGGGATTATATCAATCTGTATATATCTTATATGTACATAATTGTGTACATGTTTTTTCTCAGCTTGGTGGTGCAGATGGAGTGATAGAACTGCAATGAAAAAGACCTGAGTTCAAATACGGCCTCAGATACTTACTAGCTGTGTGACCCTAGACAAGTCACTTAACCTCTGTCTGCCTTAGTTTCCTCATATGCAAAATGAGAATAATAAGTCTTATTTCCCATGGTTTTATTAACATGAATGTTGACTATGAACATCATCATTATTATTATTATTCCTCAACGGCAAGAATTGTTTTTGTCTTTCTTTGTATCGCCTGCGCTTAACACAGTCCATAGCACATAATAAATACTTAATAAGTGCTTATTAAATAAATGTTAGATCTCTTTCTAGAGAATTTTAGTGATGATTTAAATGGTAGGTTCTGGGATTTGTGTTGCCAATGGAAATATTGGTTCTTATTTCTGATGGAGGCAGCTAGATGGCACAGTGGATAGAATTCAAATTTGGCCTCAAAAACTTATTAGCTAAGAGACCCTGGACAAGTCACTAAATAAATCTCATTCTGCCTTAGTTTCTTCATCTGCGAAATGGGAAAAATAAAAGCATTTATCTCCCAGAGTTGTTGTGAGGTTAAAATGAGATAATATTTTTAAAGCCCTTAACACAGTACGTAGCACATTGTAAATATGATAGAAATGCTAGTTATGCTGCTGCTGCTGTTGCTGCTGCTGTCAGAAACATTGGTCAGATTTTTTTTTAACTAAGTTTCCTCTATATGCCCAACATTCTCATGGATGTGATTTTTTTTTTATAGAGGAGTTCATTTTTCTTTTTATTCTAATAGAGAAAAAGATGGCTAAGGGATCATGGTTAGTTTTCAATTGCCATATACTCATACTTAATTTCCACACCAATTTGAGACTCTGGGAAGAAAAAGATTTCAATTTATTTTATTCTTGAAGTTCACCAGAGGTTCTTTTTTTTTTTTTTTTTTTTTTTAATTTACTCTTGGTTTCATTGATCTTTAGGGCATGTTTCTCCAGAAAGCAAGCAAAGGAACAGAGGAAATGAAACTTTAAACCAATTTATTTTGCTTTTTGAAAGTAGATATTGGTGGGCAGGAAGTTGAAACTATTGCTCGAAATGGCATTTTAAAATGATTCACAAATGCCTTTTGGTCACACTATCTTGCTCTGAATTAGCACACATGACCAAGAGGGGCTGTTCTGTTGTTTCTTGTGTATGTTTCCTGAAGGAGAGGAAAAAAAGACTCTAAAAATAGCTAAGCCTGTGTGGTTGGAACTTTGTATTGGGAGTCAGGTGACCTGAGGTCTAGTCCTGACTGTGCTAACTAGCTGGGTGCCTTTGGGCAGGTGACAAAAACTTCCTGAGTTTCAGATTGCGTTAGATGTTCCAAGAGGTCTCTGTCACTCTATGATCCTATGACTTAATGATTTACAAGGACTGTATCTGAAGCAAGTCACATTTGCGGAAAAGTGGAACAGAGCACTCATATTTGCACTAATGCTTCACTGCACTTCTTCCTGGTATCTTTTATATGATATCTGGTGGGGGAGGGGGGGAAACCTGTAGAACAGGGAAAATATGTTGGCTGGTGGGGTGGGCCATAGGGAGATTTTGCTTGATTTGTTAAAGTTTATTCAGCATCAGGTAGTGAAAAGACCCCTTTGGATTGAACCCAGGAAACAAGAGAAGTGGTTCCAGAACTGACACTTGAATTCTCTGAGACTCAATTTTCACATCTGTATAAGGGGGATAATGCTTGTTCTACCTACTTGCCTTATGGAGTTGTGGTGCGAATTCTTTGTAAACCTTAAAGTGCTGCAAAAATGTGAGTTTTAACTATTGATTTTTGGTCTTTAAGCTTTTTCTTCTTAGTGATATAACTAGAGACAAATAGGGGAGTAAAGGAGATTGATTCTTCTGACTTTAGGGCCTAAATGAAGCAATTTTTCTTTCAGTAACTAAGCTATTGTAAATGAATCCATCTTCTTGGAGAAATGTGCTCTATTTCAGCATGTATTGGGTATTATAACTATTAAAGGGCTGTAGAATTATGAGGAAAAAATGTCCATATTTTGAACTACTGGCTTCACAAACAAATGCTACTTGAAAAATATAAAGCTTTTTCTTATATCCTATAGTTCTTAATACATCTTTTTTTTTCTCCTTTAACAGAAAAAATATAGAAAGGGATTTGTTGACATTTCAAAAATCAAATGCGTGGAAATAGTGAAGATTGATGATGGTGTTATTCCTTGTCAGAATAAATATCCATTTCAGGTGAGTGTGTGTCTTCGCTTGTGCATTGCAGGATTTTGAGTCAAACTGACTACTTGTCATTATAGTTCCATCAGTCAGAGCTTTAAAATTTCTTCATCTACTGAGGTTAAATGTGTTCACCACTTTCCTGGACATTTGTAGTCAGCAAATTTACCTGTAGAGTTTCTTAGCATTTGCTTGTGTGCTTAAGTTTTCCAGGGCTTGTTTGACTCTCCAGAGGGTCTTAACTTGGGGTCTGTGAACTTTTTTTTAAAAAATAATTATACTTCAATGTAATTGGTTTCCTTTGAAATCTTATGTATTTTCTTTTGCCTTTAAAAATGTTATTCTGAGAAGTCCATAGGCTTCACCAGACTGCCATATGGGCCCATGACACAAAAAAATCTTAAGAACCCGTGATCGAAAGCAATGTAACCCAACACCTGCCTCTGAAAATAGTCCTCTCACTGTGCAGTCAGTCAGACTAACTGACTGGGAGAAAGAAGTATGTGTAGTTTCTTGTTCTTTTTAAAAAAATTTTTATTCTTTCTTTTTTTCTTTTTGGAGGGGGGGGGTAGAGCAATTGGGGTTAAGTGACTTGCCTAAGGTCACACGGCTAGTAAGTGTGTCAAAGTCTCTGAGGCTGGATTTGAACTCAGGTCCACCTAACTCCAGGACCAGTGCTCTATTCACTGTGCCACCTAGCTGCCCCTATACATGTAGTTTCTTAATGGAAATGAAAAAGGTAGTCATAGACATCTTCTATCATCTTTCATGGCCTAAGTGATGAGTTCTTGTGATAAGCATTGTTTATGTTCTCAAAATTATTATGAGACCACGTAATAATTTTGTTTATCTAGCTATCTATTATTTTTGGAGCAT
>JAQQSV010024826.1:0-10086 GCA_028646515.1 Pseudochirops corinnae
TACTTTGCTTCTTATGCTTATTCTTACTCTTGGTTGGTCAGTCTGTGATTTTTTTTTTTTAATCTCTATGGCGCTCTGCTTCCAGAAGGGAAGGCTCTGTCCCAAATCGCTGGGGTCCTCCCGGCTGCCGTAGCTCTCAGGAAGGTGCTGGGTCCCTTCCTACTTACTTCCAGCTCACTGGGTAATGAAGACTCCAGAACCAAAAGCCCAAGACCGCGGTCCGGATCCAGGCGGCTCAATGTGAGAGCACTTGGCCTCTGAACAATCGCTTAGTCCCCCTGCTGTCTGCAGGCCAAGGGCATGGAAGCTGCAATGCAGAAGCGGGTGCAAAACCTCTGCCTTTCGCTTTCCCACCTTGGAGGCATTTCAGCCGGACCTTTTTTCCCCCCGATTTTGCAAGTCTTACTGACCTAATTCTGAAAGCTGCTCCCAGCTGCTGCTAATCCGCTCACTGCTCCTCTCATCTGGCCACCCCCGGGGCACAGCCACGGCTTCAGGCCAGGCTGGTTTTGGTTTGCAGTGCTGATATGGTTCCTTGTAGCCAAGCTGACTTTAGTTGAAGGTATTTTTGTGTGCATTTTGGAGTTCTAGGATTAGTTTAGAGCCCTATTTTATGGGTATTTTTGGGTGGCTATGTGAGAGCTGCGATATGTTGCTGCTGCTATGCCGCCATCTTGGCTCTGCCCCCAATTGGAGCTCAAAGTTTTAAAAACAAATGTTTAAAAATCGGCTTTTTATGCAACTGGGAAATAAGATATACAGGTACTGGGGTATAGAAACCCATCTTACCCTATTAGAAAGTTAGGGGAGTGAAGGGGGAGGATATAAGAGAGAACAGATTGGGAAAATTGTAATTCAAAATCTTGTGGAAATGAATGTTGAAAACTAAAAATAAATCAATTAAAAATTAAAAAAAACAAAAGAGGCACTCAAGGATGAGGTTTTTTTACAATGGAAGAAAAATGCGTAAGGTGGTAGCAGGCAAGGCTTGAACCTCACTCTCATCTAAACTGGTTCAAACAAGGATGAATTTGTGTGTGTGTGTGTGTGTGTGTGTGTGTGTGTGTAAGTGTGGGTACATACACACATATACATCTATACATCTACACACACACATATATTTATATAAATACACACAGAGTTGGGTATATAAATTCATTGTACCCAACAGGGAAGTAGGAGGGGAAGGAGTTAACACGTTTTTGAGAAGGGGACAGGGTTAAAAGAGAGAAGGATAAATAGAAGAACATGAGATGGAAGAAAATACACAATTAGCTATCATAACTGTACATATGAATGGGAAAAACTCACCCATAAAACAGAAGAGGATAGGAGAATGGTTTAGAAACTAGAATCCAGCAATTCATTGTTTACAAGAAATACACTTAAAACAGAAAGACACACACAGAATTAAAATAAAGGCTTGAAGCACAGTCTATTATGCTTTAGCTGAAGTTTTTTTAAAAAGGCAGTAATAGTAGTCATGATCTCAGAGAAAGCAAAAGCTAAAGTAGACTTAATTAAAAGAGATAATCAGGGAAACTAACTAGAATTGCTAATTTTGCTAAAGGTACCATAGACAATAAATTAATATCAATGCTGAACATATATGTACCAAATAGCATAGCATTCAAATTCTTGAAGGAAAAGTTAAATTACAGGAATAGTAAAACTATATTAATAATGGCTACCATGTAAATAGCACTTAATATATGCCAGGTACTGTGCTAAGGGCTTTACAATTATTGTCTTGTTTGATCCTCACAATAATCCTGGGATATAGGGACTATTATTATTATTCCTGTTTTACAGATGAGAAAACTAAGGTAAATTGCTGTTAAGTGACTTGTCCAGGGTTATACAACTAGTAAGAGTCAGTGACTGGACTTGAACTCAGGTCTTCCTGACTTCAGGGCCAGTGCTCTATCCACTGTGCTACCTATGGGGGAGTCTTAATTTACCCATTTCAGAACTAGATAAATCTAACCATTAAATATAATCCATACCTTCACTTTCTTCTCACTCTCTTCTAAACTTTTGCCACTTGGCTTCCAATCTCATCATTCAAATGAAATCACTCCCTTCAAAGTTATCAGAAGATCTTTCAATTGACAATCCTTGACTTTTGTATAGCAACTAACACCGTTGATGATTCTCTATTTCGTGATACTCTCTCTCCTCTAGGTTTTCATGACACTACTCTTTCCTGTTTCTGCTTCTACCCATTTGACCCTTCCTTTTATCTCCTCAGCTGGATCTTTCTCCATGTCATTCACTAAGCATGACTGTCCCTCAGGGATAGGTCCTCAGTCCTCTTCTCTTTTCCCCTTATACTATCTCACTTAGTGATCTCATCAGTTCCCATGGGTTCAACAGCTATACAAATTATTTTCACATCTATTTATTCCATTCTAACCAGTCTCCAATCATCACCTATCTGCTGAACATCTCAAAATAGATGTTATGTAGACATCTGAAACTTCACATGTCCAAAGTGGTCAGTTAGCCATCATTTATTAAGCACCTGTGCCAGGAGCACATTATCTTTCCGTACAAACTTTCCCTTCTTCTCAACTTCTCTATTACTGTCTAAGGTAACATTACCCTCCTAGTCATCCCACGCCTTCAACCACTATGTCATGGACTTGCATTCACCCTAGACAGCCAATCACTTACCACGTTTTGTCATTTCTACCTTCACAACAATATATACCTTTTGTATATTTCTCCTCTCTCCACTCACATAGTAGCCACCTTAGTTCAGGCTCCCATTACCTCATTCGACTATTACCATAGTTTTCTGGTTAGTCTTTCTAACTCCACTCTTCTCATTCTAGCCTATGCTATACTGATCAGCATTTTCCTTAAGTGCAAGTCTGACCAGTTTACCCCTCTTCCCAGCTAATTCCAATGGCTCACTATTTATTACCTTCAGGATCAAACGTATCGTTCTCTATTCAACTTTTAAAATCCCTCACAACGTTACCTTTTTCTGTCTTTGCAGTTTTATTTGAATAATAATTAAAGTATTAAACATTCCTATTTTCTGATTTTTGCAGGTTTTGATACCTAATTTTAATATTAAGTTTACATTTTGGTGGGGCTAGATGTGGAAAACAGGAGGGAGGGGCAGTGTCTCTTCACTGACCCAGCCCCACAATGCAATATGTGGAGTGATGAAATTATTAAGCAATTGTTTCTAAAACCATAGTTACTGAGCAATCAAACACTGATAATGTTTTTATGGGGCTTCATCACTAAGGAAAAAATTATGTAATCATATGCATTATTAAAATTACATATATGTACTTCTTACATATTTTCAACACTTACTAGCTTCTATATTCATTTACAAGTATGACTAAGAAGAGGATGTATTTGATACAACTTATAATTCAAAGAAAAATGAGATTCATTTGGTCTCAACTTGTGTAGAACTCTCAAAGAATAATTGTAATAGTAACTAAATGTTCAGTTGCAGCTGATTTATTTTTCTTATCTGTATTTTTTCTTAACTAAAGCAAAGACTAGATATGAATCAAATTTTCGTCACCTATCAGGAAATTGTATGGTGCTTTTAATGACCTCATACTGCTACAAAACTCCATCTCTTTGCTCTTAATATTCTTTCAGTGGATTCTCCAGACACTTTTGTTTCCAGATAACATTGTACTACTTTCATTAGCCCTGAAATACTACAAAGATTCTTCAATGAGAGTCACAATAACTCAAAAGATATTTGGCTTCGGCATCCACATTAGAAAAACCAAGTGGATGAAGAAAGCGTATTGCTCAGATTATGACATGTAGTCAACAGGTACATTTATCTCAAACAAGTACTGCAGATGAACAGTGATGAATAGCCTAAAGATCAAGAAGAGATCAGGATAAATCTCATTTAGAAAATCATATATCACTTTCAGTGATTTCAAATTACTCTCTGCTGAAAAAGTTGATTTTTTTAAAAGCACCAATATTCTCCCAGGAGAACAATGTACACAGTAACAGTAATATTGTAAGGAATAGTTGTCCTTCATAATTGAAGAAGACAAAAGTGACATCACTATGTTAGGATCAAGATACAGACTATCTGACTGATCAGATCAATGTGAGCTTGGAAGGTTCTACCACAAGTCAGGCACAGATAATCCATATGAACATTTGGAGTAGAGATGTCTCTAAATTTGTTCATCTCATGTTTCTTTTGAGTTACTGCAATTCTGTTTTACTCATAGAGCACAGTAACTTCTTTGATGCAGATATGCCAAGCTGGGCAGTCTTGTGCCAGTGTCTTCCATGTCTCACAATTAATTCCAAAGTTCTTCAGAGAGACTTTGAGAGTGTCCTTGTGTCAAATGTATTACATGATTTCACATGTATAAACTATATCAAATTGCCTACCATCTCAAGGAGGGAGAAGGGAAGGGAGGGAGGGATAGAACTTGGAACTCAAAACCATGAAAAAAGTTAAAAATTGTTGAGGTTTTTTTTTTTGCTTTTTGGAGGGGGGAAGGTAGGGCAATTGGGGTTAAGTGACTTGCCCAAGGTCACACGGCTAGCTTTTTTTTCTGTTAAGTGTCTGAGGCTGGATTTGAACTCAGGTCCTCCTGACTCCAGGGCCGGTGCTCTATTCACTGTGCCACCTAACCCCTCCTAAAAATTGTTTTAACATGTAACTGAGAAAAAATAAAATATTATAGAAAAAAAGTGTCCTTGTATCACTTCTGACCTCCTTCTGAGCTCTTGCCTTGTGTGAGTTCTCTGTAAAACAGTCTTTTAGGCAAATGTACATTTGGCATTTGAACAATGCAGCCAGTCCCTCATAGTTGGGCTCTCTGCAGTTCTTGGCAGTTCAGCTCAAGAAAAGATCTCAGTTTCTGATAATTTATCTTGCTGGATGATCTTCAGAATCTTCCTGAGATAATTCAAGTGGAAGCACTTCAACTTTCTGGCATGGCACTGGTAGGCTGTCCAGGTTTCACAGGCATACAACAATGAAGTCAGCACACAGCAGCTCTGTAGAACTGCAGTTTGGCATGTACTTCTGAAACTCTTGTCTTTGGAGTCTCTCAAAGATTGAGCTAGCTCTGGCAATGTGTACATCATCTAATGTGTACATCCCTGGAAAGTATACTGCCAGGGTAAGTGAATTTATCCACGGCATTTAAAATTTCATTTGCTATAACTGATGCTTCCATGTATGGATGGTGTGGTTCTTGCTGGTAGAGGACCTGTGTTTTCTTGGTGTTAATTGCTAGACCAAAATTAACACAGACAACAGAGAATTGATACATACTTTGTTGCATCTCGGTCTCAGAGGCTGCAATGAGTACACAATCATCTGTGAACAAAAAGTTGTGCACCAAGTCTCTCTCCACTTTAGTTTTGGCTTGTAGCCTTTTCAAGTTAAATAATTTAGCATCAGTGTGGTAGCTGACCTTGATGCCATTTTTATCCTTGTTGAGAGTATCTGACAACATCACTGAAAACATTATACTAAAAAGTCTGGGAGCAAGTACACAGCCCTGCTTCGCTACATTCATGACTGGCAAGGCATGAGAGCATGCCATCATGGAACTGGTGTACAATATTGATGGACTTCTCTGGGCAACTGAATTTTACTGTGCTCTTCCACAAGCTGTTATGATAGACAATACCAGAGGCCTTTGTCAGATTGTCGAACAATTGTACACAGACCTCTGTGCTGCTCCTGGCATTTCTCCTGGAGTTTTTGAGCAGCAAGCACCTTATTGACTGTACCTCACTCCTTTCTGAAGCCACACTGGCTTCATCATGATCATCTTCCAAATGAAGGATCAGCCTATTAAGAAGGACTCTGAGTCTTGCTGGCAGTGACGAAGAAAGAGAGCCCCTTGTGATGTCACAAGACAACCTATTTCCTTTTCTTAAAATCAACTGTGAAAGATTAACTGATGACTCACCACAGTTCCAAAGGACTCTTGTCATAAAATACTACCCATCTCTAGAATGAGAGCTGATGAGCTCAGAGTGAAGATTAAAGTATATTTTTTCTTTCATTTGCTACTGGTTTTTTTTCTTCAGAACATGGCTGATGTGAAAATATATGTTGCATAACTGTATATGTACGATGGGTATCATTTTTCTTGCCTTCTCAATGGGTAGAGGTTAAGAAGAGAGAGAATGTGGAACTAAAAATGAAAATTAGATTTAAATAGAAAAAGAAAGATGAAGTCAAGAATTGCATGGTACCAGAAGAGTAAACTTACATCCTTTAAAAGAGGATGGTCATACTAATGACATTATGCATCAGTTGAAGTGCAGAAGTAACTGAGCTGTTTTCCCTTCCTTTCATGCCATCAATATTACTGAGTATCCACTAAGTACAAAGCACTACAGTGGATTTTAAAAAAATACTTTGTCTCTGTCCTAAAGCTAAGTTAGTTAATAAGAATATATTATATAATGAGCACAGTGTGGAGCACCACCAGAGACTTTGAGATCACTTAGTCCAAACTCCTTATTTTACAGAGAAGAAATAGGGTTTCAGAAACAAGTGACTTATTTCCAAAGTCATATAGGAAGTGATAGCAGGGCTAGGTTTTGAACCTAGGCTCCAAATCAAATGTTCTTTCCTCTGCATTATACTATTATAGTCCAATGTCAAGCCTTTCCATCTTGATAGAACCTGCCTGAGTATATACTTTCCTGGAATATAATCTTTGAGAATCAAGTCATCTCCATACTATGACAAGAAATCTGAATAGGACTTTCATCCTGATGTTTTAAGAAACATTGTTATAATATATCTAATATAATGAGTGAAATTCCATTGCAAAAATTTGTAAGGGGAAATAAAATTGTGACCTATTAACTGAGACTGTAAAGTCAGAAAAAGTTTAGGTCCCCCTAGTCTCCTGCCATGCCCTATTTGTCTTACTGCTAGTCCCGTCTGTTAAAAACTTCCTTTGGTTCTGTTTAAATCTCAATTGTTTTATCATTTAGAATGTAATAAGGCTTCTCTCTACAGGGTGAGGTTGTACTCTGCAAACTGAGGGGAGATGTAAGGAGCTACTGCCCTTCCCACCCCACCCCAAGTCAGGCTAGACCTATAGGACATATGAGCAGAGACAAATCAGGCATCCAGAGGAGCTCCAGGCTAATCCCACCATGAACTTGACCCTTGGCAAGTGAAAGAGTGCTGAACTCTTGCAATATCAACCATCTTTGAGGTACATTTACAGCTATAATGCAACCTTACGGTATGACTGTGTTTTCATCCGTGTTATGTTAGCACCTGATAAGCTAGCTTCAACCTCTCTCATGTTACTATATACATATCCTATTTCCTGACTCCTAAGGCAATTTGCTTCTTCAAAACTTTCCCCTCTTACTACTAGGTGTCAATGACCATGCAAACCATATGGTTCTCTCCCTTCTATTGATTTTGGTTACAACATTAATTTACCCTTTCATAGTTTCCACATTTTGCTCCAACACTTCCCGTTTTTAAAGTTAATTAATTTAATTTTTTCTTCAACATCCACTTCCACAAGTTTTAAATTTTCTCTCCCTCCCTCCCCTCCTCCTTCTCCAAGACGGCATGCAATCCGATATAGGCTCTACATACACACTCCTTCTAAACATTCCTGTTTTCACCAGTTCAGGTTCATGACTATTTGTGGACTCAGTCAAGCAAAAGCACAACCACTGATGCTTCCATTGTTTGCTGTTTGGGGATTTTGAGTCATTTCAAGTTTTTTCTTTAGTCTTTTGTCAGCAGATTGTTCTTTGTTATTTAAAATGTTCATTGCATTATTATGTATAATTTGATCATATCATGTGACCAAAAAAAACTTCCAGAAGAATTCAACAGCAATTGTTGAATGAAAATGTTAAGAATAAAATGTGGTGGAGAAACTGATTTTAGATAATGTTTAGAGAGACCGATTTTTACACAACTATTGGAAAACCCATCTATTATGTCTCGAGGCGAGGTGGCAACATGTTCTACGGGAACAAGAAATAAAGAAACATTTGCAGTGAAGGCAGGCAAAACGGTTAGGGGGCACATTTGTAAAAGATAAGGGCTATGAACTGGCCTCAAGGACCTCAGGAAAGTGCAATAGCACCAAGGCAAAAGTGAATAAAACGTTTGTAGAGCAAAGCGAGGAGACGGATTTGCCCTGATGGGAGAGCCCATGTTGAAGAAAAATGAGAAATCAAATTGGTCAAATGTCAGCTGGGAAAGTGCCTGGAATGAGTCACAACCTGATCACTTTGCATTATCAGTCTTTTTATACTTAGAATGTCTTAGAGTTTTCAGTCACCATCAATTTCATTTCAGCCTAAATAACAGCCCCTTTAAGGCAAATGAGTCAGGTCTTATTACCCACGTTTTTTAGATGAAGAAACTAAAGCACGAAGAGGTTAAGTAAATACAACTCTAATTCTCTTGTCTTTATGCCAACAATGTATGAATTTTGACCTGAATTCGATTCCCAGGTCATCAGGTGATCTTATGTAGGCGACACTATCTGCCCATGACTCACATCTTTGCTATATAAAATGGGGTGGGGGATAGTACTGTGCTAACTAATTGGCCTACTTTACTTCATGGCAATACTGGACACATCTTGGACAGACACTACAGAAAAACATTGAACTGTGTGCTGAATTCAGTAGGAGGTAGAGAATAGACTAAATTGTTTCTTAGAAGTGTTTCGTGCTTTCAGAAACAGAAGGAAAGGAGTCCTGTATCACATAATTTCAGTCAAGCAAAACATTTTCCCACACTGGCCAGGTCTTTCAAAGTTTTGCTCAAGAACTACCTTCCATTGCTTATGTCATACCTCTTCAGCTATGAATGTCCCTCTCAATTACATTTGTATTTCTTTTACATTTAGTTATGCTTGGCAGACTCAGATTCCAGCATACATGGAACTGGAATTTTAAGGGGAAATCCTGGGGGCCTTGTGTGTTGGGAATTTGAGCGTCCCAAGCCAAAGGATATACATATATTTCTACATTTCATTTCCCCCGGTAGAATGTAAGCTCTTTGAGGTCAGAGACTCTTTTGTCTTGGTATCCCCAGTGTCTGGCACAAAGTAGGTACTTAATATCAACTGAAATTAATTATTAATGATTGATTAAAATTCTTCATAACATTGTACCTGGACCTCTATCTTATCTGACTTTACTTTGTAGTAGTTATTTTTTTACTTGCTCTTTCCCTTATTAAGTTAGAGAACCATAGCTGATGCAGAGAGCTCAATATAAGTTTCTTCAAAGTATGGCCCATGTCACATCCATTTTTGTATCCCCAGGACTTAGCACTTTGAGCCTAATATGTGAAAAGTAATTAGCAAATTGAATTGGATTAATAAATACGCATCAATAATATCCTTAGAGTCAACATTTTATAAAGCAAAGTACAAATACATTCTCATGAATAATTATTCTTTCTGGGGGGGGGTGGAGCCAAGATGGAGGCATAGCAGCAGCAACATATCGCAGCTCTCACGTAGCCACCCCAAAATACCCACAAAATAGGACTCTAAACCAATCCTAGAACTCCAAAACGCACACAAAGATACTTCCCACTAAAGTCAGCTCGGCTACGAGGAACCATATCAGCACTGTGAACCGAAACCAGCCTGGCCTGAAGCCTCGGCTGTGCCCCAGGGGCAGCTGGATGGGAGCAGCGGAGAAGCCTCTCAGGTGAGTGGATTAGCACCAGCTGCGAGTGGGGATTGCGGAAGGGGGAGATAAGCAGTCCAGCCAAAAGGCCTCCAGAGCGGAAAAGCGAAAGGCAGAGGTTTTGCACCCACCTCCGTGTTGTACCTTCCCGCCCCCGGCCTGCAGATGGCAGGGGGACTGAGCGATTGTTCTCAGGCCAAGAGCTCTAGTGTTGAGCGGCCTGGATCTGGATCGCGGTCTTGGGCCTCGGTTCTGGAGTCTTCACTATCCAGTCAGCCAGAAGTAAATAGGAAGAGTTCCCAGCCTCTTCCTGAGAGCTACGGCAGCTGGGAGAACCCCAGTGATTTGGGACAGAGCTTTTCCTTCTGGAAGCAGAGCCCCACAGAGATTTTTTAAAAAATCACGGAC
>JAQQSV010024827.1:0-10086 GCA_028646515.1 Pseudochirops corinnae
CATATATATGTACAGAGACATATAAATATATACATACATATACAGACATATACTTTCCCCAAAAAATTCTACTCCTGATCTTTGTTTTTATGTTTGTGCAAATCTCTTGTTTCCTATCCCTCCCACCTCCTCTACTTTACTTCTATCAGCTACCTCACCCTTCTATTTCTTTGGCTAACCCCCTTTAAGGATCCCTCACCTATCCTCCCATTTGTATAATTCTAAACACCTTTTTTACCTATTCCCTTACCCCCCCCCCAAAAGATCCCTCCCTTGTCCTCTCTCCCCTCCCTATACTCCTACCATATTATTTCTTCTGAATTTAGAAGACTTAATATATATGCATTGTTCCCTCTTAAACCCATTCCTGATGAAACTAGGTTACCAGAACTACCAACCCTCCTCCCCATCTAATTCTTCTGTATCCATTCTTCCTTTTGTACCTCATTTGTATAAAATAACTACTCTTTTAAGCTGTTCCTAAATGGTTTTATTTTTTAAATACTCAGGTTTAGCTCAATCTTTCTTATGAGCTACCCAATTATTAATAAGAATCTTAGAAATACATTTTACATTTACATATACAAAAAGTGAACAGTTTGTCCTGAATGAATTCCTTATAATCAGTTTTTGGCACGTACCTTATATTTCTTTTGGCTCTTGTATGTCAAATCTTCTATTAAGTTAAGGGTTTTGTTTTTTAAACAAAGTCTTGAAAGTCTGATAGCTGATCAAGTAACCATTTTTTTTTTCATTCAAAATTATGCTTAATTTTGCTGGGTATGATATTTTTGTCTGAAACATTAGTTCTTCTGCTCTTCAATATGTAGTGTTCCAAGATTTGCAGTCTTTTAATGTCTCCGGTGCTAGGTCTTGTGTAATTCTAACTGTGGTAATAGCGTATTTAAATTTTATTTTTGTTGCTTTTAATATTTCATCCTTGAGTTGGGGTTTTCAGAATCTGACTGATATTCCTATGAGTTTTCCTCATAGGATCTCTTTTAAATGGTGACAGAGGGATTTTTTTTCTATTTCTTCTTTCCCCCATATTTTAATACTTCAAGACAATTTTCTTTAATTCTTTCTTGTATTACTGTATTAAGATTCTTTTTTTGATCATAACTTTAGATTAGTCCAATTATTTTTTGGTTTTCTCTTCTTGATCTGCTCTCCAAATCTGTTGTTTTTCTTATAAGATGTTTCACTTTCTCTTCTATTTTTTCATTATTTACGTTTCATTTAATTATTTCTTGATCTCTCATAATTTTTCTGGCTTCACCTTACTCAATTCTAATTTTCAAGTTATCATTTTCTTTCTTAAGATTCTAGACCTCCTTTTCTAATTCACCGATTTCCTTTTCATTATCTTTTTCTTTTTCTTAGCTTATTCTTACTTTTTTTTTAGTTTTTCCTTCATCTCTGTCATTTGATTTTTAAAGTCTTTTTAAAGATCTTTTATGAATTCTTTTTGGGCAAGTGACCATTGATGTTACTCTTTGGAGGTTTCTTTATTTCAATTTCCTCCTCTGAAGATGAACCCTGGTCTTCTCTATTCCCACAGTAGTTTTCTATGGTTGGATTCTTTCTCCTCTGCCTGCACATTTTTTTGTGCTAGTAGCTTAATTTTTGTAATCCTCTGTAACCCTGCGGCATGGGGCACGGTGCATCTTGCCCCAGATCTTCAGTTCTCCCCTTTAACTTGGAACCAATGACAAACCTCCAGCCTCCTGTAAGTACCCACAACCAGGGGCTTTCTGCCCCACTGTTTCTGTACTCACCAGCTGTGACTGGGCATGTGCTAGTTCCTTCTCACCACTGCTCTCTTCACAGCCCAGCTGGGTTTGGTGTCCCTTGTCAACAGAGGTTCCCTTGATCTTCCTGGGCTTAGATGCCCAACTTTTCTCATTGCCCCTGGGGGGGGTGGGGAGGGGTGGGTAAAAAGTTCCTGTGGCTGGGGACTAGGGCAGCTTCTCAAACCAGCTAAACCCAGGGTTTGCCACTTGTTGCTAAAGCTGACCCTAGCCTGGAGGTGTTTACTTTTCTCAAGGACCAAACCTTGTCCTGGGATTTTTCTACTGATCTTCTCAAATTGTCCCAGGAAGACCCCTGTTGTACCCCTATTCTTATTTATTTTTACCAGCACTCTGTTTGCTCTAAGGTGCTATTTTATCTCTTATGTAGGGAAAAATCTTGAGAGTCTGGAATATTCTAACCATCTTCCCAGAATCCTCTCACCAATACATTTTTAAATGAGACCATTATCAGAAAAATTTGCATGAAAGATTTTCCCTAGCTGTTTCCCTTTTAATTTTAGTTTTATTAGGTCTGTTGGTACAAAAACTTTTTAATTTTATGTAAACAGAGTTATCTATTTTATCTTCTATGACTCTTTGTCTTCCTTTTTGGTCATGAACTTCTGTCCTATCCATAGATCTAAGAGATAATTTTTTCAATGTTTCTCTAACTTTTTTGTGCTGTGACCTTTTATAACTAGGTCATGTATCTGTTTGGAGCTTAACTGTGGAAGGTTGAGGTCTAAACCTAAATTTTTCCATAGAGCTATCTAATTTTCCCAGAAGTTTTCATCAAAAACTGAGTTCTACCAGTAGTTATGGCTTTGTATTGGTTGAATACAGGGGTGTTAGGTTTTCTTCCATATGTCGTATCTGCTTTTTTCACTGATTAATGTTTCTTTTTTTAAACTCGTACCAAACTGAAATTATTAATTACTGTTTTGTAGTATAGTTTTAGTATACCCATACCGAATTTTTAAAAAGTTAATTATTGTTTTGTAGTAAAGTTTTCTATCTGTGCTTCTAGGCCCCCTTCATTCCATTTTTTTTATAAGGTTCTATCTTTTGAGATTCTTGACCTTTTTTCCCTCTTCATAATTTTTTTTTTTAGTTCTATAAAGTAATCCCTTGGTAGTTTGATTGAATAAAAAATTTACTTAATGGATAAGTAAACCAATTTAAGTAGTATTGTCATTTTTATTATATTCATGAGCAATTAATATTTTCCCAATTATTTAGGTCTATATTTCTGTAAATAGTTGCTTGCAGTTGTATTTAAAGAGTTTTTGTGTATATCTTGGAAAGTAGATTTCTAAGTATTTTATACATTCTGCAACAATTTTAAATAGAATTTATGTGTCTTACTTAATTTTACTGTTTTTATGGAAATGCAGATGATTTTTGTGGATTTGTTTTATGCCATGCAAGTTCACTGAAGTTGTTTCAATTAATTTTTAGTTGACTCTTCAGGCTTTTTAAAGTATATCATCATATTACCCTGCAAAAGTGATCATTCTGTTTCTTCTCTACCTATATAAAATCCCTTAATTTCATTTTCTTGTCTTATTGATAGAGGCAGCATTTCTAGCACTATGTCAAATGAAGGAGGTAACAATGGTTATCCTTTTTTCACCCTTAAATTGATTGGAAAAGATTTTAGATAACTGGCATGGTAAATAATAGTAGCTCTTGGTTTTAGATATGTATTTATTACCCATTGTTTTAAGGAGTCTATTTAGTTCTATTTTTCCAGTGGGTTGTTTGTTTTTTTTTTAACAAAAGTGAGTGTTGTAATTTTTTTCTCCATCTACTGACATATGATTTTTAAAAGAAAATTTATACATATATTTAGTTTATACTTTCCCTAATACTAAATTAACCCAATATTCCTAGTAAAAATTCAACCTGGTCATTGCATATAGTCTTTGTGATTTTTTTGGTTTCTTATTAATATTTTATTTAAAAGTACTTGCATTAGAAATACTGGTCTATAGTTTTATTTTTCTCTTTTTATTTTCTCTGGTTCAGGTATCAAGATGATATCTGTTCCGTAAAAGGAGTTATATAATTTTCTGTGTAAGTAATTTGGAAATGCATTCAACTGAATTCAGTCCACGAGACTGGCAATGGGTTTTGTTTCAAATTTTAAATACATAATATTGTTTATAGTACTGTTATGTTTCCAAAATTTCTTATTTTACAAAATTTGGTAAACAATTATATCGGCTATGCTCTTACAAAAGCAACCTCTCTTATAATCTAGATGTTATTGTACAGTTAAAATAAACTGAAAACTTTTTTTAAAACCTGTTAGGTTGTTTTATGTATTGTAATATTCTGATGCACTGCAATTTAAGAACTTAAAAACTTTCAGGTCTGCCTATATGTAAGAGGAAGTTTGACCTAAAATTATTTGGCTATCGCTTTTTAAAATTGTGAAAGTCAAAACAGAAAGAAAATTATAAACCAATTTCCCTAATGAACACTGATGCAAATTTTTAAATAAAATACTAGCAAAGATATTACAGTAATATATCACAAGGATCATGCACTATGACCAGGTGGGATTTATGCCAAAAATGCAAAGCTAGCTCAATATTAGGAAAACTAGCAGCATAACTGACTATATCAATAACAAAACCAACAGAAATCATATTATTATCTCAACAGATGCAGAAAAAAGTATTCAACAAAATATAGCACCCATTCTTATTAAAAACACTAGAGAGCACAGGAATAAAGGGAGCTTTCCTTAAAATGATAATTAATATTTATCTAAAATCACTAGCTAGCATTTTCTGTAATGGGGATAAACTACAAACCTTTGCAATAGAATCAGGGGTGAAGCAAGGATGCCTATTATCACCTCTATTATTTAACACTGTACTAGAAATGTTAACTTAGCAATAAGAGAAGAAAAAGAAATTAAAGGAATCAGAATAGGCAAAATGCAGATGATGTGATATTAACAATTAGAAAATCCTAGAGTATCAACTAAAAAACTACTTGAAATTATTAACAATTTTAGCAAATTTGCAAGATACAAAATAAATCCACACAAATCATCAGCATTTCTATATGTTATCAATAAAGTCCAACAAGTTGATAGAAAGAGAAATTCCACTTAAAATAATTGTTGATAATATAAAATATTTGAGAGTCTACCTGCTAAGACAAACTGTAAGAACATAATTATAAAACACTTTTCACACATAAAGTCAGATCTAAATAATTAGAAAAAATCTTAATTGCTCATTGGTAGGCCAAGTCAATATAATAAAGATGACAGTTCTACCTAAATTAATCCCTTTATTCAGTTCCATGCCAATCAAACTATCAAAAATTATTTTATAGTGCGAGAAAAAATAAGAACCAAATTCACCTGTGTAATGGTTATGGGATTTGAAGATCTTCCATGCCCCTTGAACTCGCTGACGTAGCAGGAAGGAGTGGAACAAGAAAAAGCCAGCTGAGCAGTGGTGACTGGAAGCAGCAGCAGCGGCAGCGGTTGCAGTGCAAACTCCTTTTTCGAGCCAGCCAGAATCTCTGCTAAGGACTCTTGCTGAGGACTGCCAGAGATGAGAACTGTGGGGAGGGCCAGAGCTGCTGGGAGCAAGCTGCCTGGACGCTGAGCCATTGCCGTGAGTGAGAAGAGGAGGATCTTTGCCTGAGGTAGCCTGTACTGTTTTGAAGGCTTGAGAATGTGGGTGTTTACTACATTGACTACATGTGCCAACTTCATAACTCCTGTGATGGCTTTGACTTTCTGGTTTTGGGACTTAGTTTTCTGATATCTGAATAAATGTTCTAGCAATATTTCCCATGTAGAGAGCTTGTTACATTTTGTGGTTAATAACCATATCAGCACATTTATAGTTACTGTAGGTATTGTGAATACTGCATTGTTAATACAATCTGGAAGAACAAAAGTTCAAGGATATCAAGGGAATCAATGAAAAAATTCAAAAGAAGGTGGCCTAGCCAAACCAGATCTCAAACTGTATAATATAACAGTAAATTATCAAAATAATCTGGTACTGGCTAATAAAGTAAAAGACCCTAGTAATTTAGTATATGATAAATCCAAAGATCCAAGCTTTTGGAACAAAAATTCTTTATTTGACAAAAAACTACTGAGAGAACTGGAAAACAGTATGGCAAAAACAGAGTATAAACCTCACATGTTATACCAAAGTAAGGTCAAAATGGATTCATGATTTACACATAAAGGGCAATACCATAAGCAAATTAGAAGAGCATGGAATAGTTTATCTGTTAGATTTATCAATAAGGGAAGAATTTAAAACCAAGAAGATACAGACAGCATTACAAAAAAATAAAATAAATAAATTAGATTATATAAAATTTAAAAGTTTTTACACAAACAAAACCAATGCAACCAAAGTTATAAGGAAAGCAGAAGTTGGGGTGGGGGAAAATTGCAACAAATGTGTCTAATAAGTGCCTCATTTCTCAAACATATAGTGAAGTGGGTCAGATTAAAAAAAAATACAAGTCATTCCTCAATTGACAAATGGTCAGTATTTTCAGACAAAGAAATCAAAGATATCTATAGTCATATGAAAAACTGCTCTAAATCACTACTGATTAGAAATGTAAATTAAAAAACTTTGAGGTACCACTTCACACCTATCAGAGTGGCTAATATGACAAAAAAGGAAAATGTTGCATGTTGAGGGAGATAGGCGAAAACTGGGACACTAATGCATTTTTGGTGGAGCTGTGAACTGATCCAACCTTCCTGGAGAGCAATTTGGAACTATGTTCAAAGAGCTATAAAATTGTGCATATCTTTTGATCCAGCAATACAACTCCTGGGTCTATAATCCAAAGATATCCAAAATAAAGGGGAAAGGGCCCATTTATACAAAAATGTTTATAGCAGCTCTTTCTGTGGTGGCTAAGAACTGGAAATCAAAGGGATATCCATTAATTGGGAAATGGCTAAATAAGCTGTTCTATATCCTTGTAATATAATAGTATTGTTCTATAAGAAATGACAAGCAAGATGATTTCAGAAAAACCTGGAAAGACTGACATAGTGAAGCGAATAGAATTAGAAGAATGTTATACACAGCAATTTTGTTGGATGAAAAACTGAATGACTTAGCTAGTCACAGCAATACAACAATCCAATACAATCCGAATGGACTAATGATGAAGGATGCTATCCACCTCCAGAGAAAGAACTGATATTGTCCGAATATAGACTTAAGCAGGCTATTTTTCACTTTCTTTTTTTGTTCTTTTACTCAAGTCTTCTTATACAAAGTGACTCATATGGAAATGTTTTACATAATTGCCTATGTATAACCTATATCTGATTGCTTACCATCTCAGGCAGAGAGAAGGGGACAGAGGGAGGGAAGGATAACATTTGGAACTCAAAACTTCAAATAAAAAAGTTTTTTAAAAAAGATAAATACATAGGTATGATTATTATGGTCACATACTTAAGATACACACTTTATAATGATTTAATTAGCTGCACTTATTAGTTTGCTGGCAGAGGCCTTTACCCAGGATTACATTTTAGCTTCAGTTAACACAGGTTTTTGTATTTCTTTTCCTGTTTCCAAAGAGACAGCAGCTGATAAATGATTAACAAAGCAAAGCAAAGCTCTCAAGGCACTGATCATGGATCTCCCCTGTCACACCTTTTGACCTTATTCACTGACTTACTTAGACTTAGTTGTATTGCTGGATGCCATTGGCTGAGAGACCACACTGACTTCTGGAGTTCTGAAAGGTCAAGGGATGGAGGCATAAGAAGCAGAGAATCAGAGTCCTGGTTGAGTTTTGCAGCCAGCATAACACAGAGGCTCCAGAGATTAAGGAGTGACCTTTTTGAATAATTATTAAGGCCTAAGACCAGTGGTAGCTGAGATGAGTGCTTAGCCAACAGATACACCAGATTTGAATATCAACATGAGGCCAATACTATGTAGGAATTGAGTTTTTGGAAATGAGGTTGTTTAGGAAAGAGTATGCCTGGAGATGTTGTGGTAGGTACAGAAAATTTAAAATTTAAATGGTCTGCTGAACCACTTAGTGGGGAGGGAGAGAGGCACTAAGAACCTTTAAAAATTCAGAAATCTAATCAGTACAATGGCCAACCACAAGCCCAGAATATATTAATATGCTACCCATCCCCTTATAGGGGAATGAAGTACTCAGAGTACAAAATGAGACATCCATTTGTTTTCCTTGACTATTAATGTTTGAAATGGATTTTGGTGGGGAGAGAAGAAGGTAAATTTTTGCTAATTGAACATATTTATATATATATATGTATGAATAATACAGTGGTTCTCCACCTTCCTAATGCTGCAACTCTTTAATACTCATATGTGGGCATATCTGCATGTGGGCGGTCCTGCCTGGAGATGAATAGAGGAGCGGTGTCTCAGTTCCTAAGACCATTGGAAATATGTGTTTTCCGATGGTCTTAGGTGACCCTTGTGAAAGGGTCGTTCTGATGGGGTGCCTCTGAATATTTTGGGGTGATTTTTTGTGGCATATTTGTACCTTCAGTCTTTACCATCAGTTGTGAGATCAGTTTGGCTCTGTTCCCTCCCTCCCCCAGCTGTGAAGCATTAACTGTCTCTCCCCCACCCCAGCCACTAAGCATTAACTCTGTAGCTATGAGAACAAGGGTCTTTTCAAGGGATTACTAGTAACCAGCCAAAACAAGACCCATCTTTCCCAAACTGGATAAGGTACTTCTCCTTAAGAATTTGACCTCAAATCTAGCCGCTGGTTGACCTTATGACGTTTCAGGGCTAAAACCCCACCTTTTGCTCCCCCTCCCCTTGGAATGTCCCAGTGAATTATGGGTAAAACACATGTTCAGTTGATGTGAAGGGTGCATGTCCCTTTAAGTATTAGTCATGCTCTGGCCCCTCCCAGGTTCCTCCCTAACTCCACCTTTGTACACCTCATTAGCTTAATGAACTTATGATTGACAGCTTTGTATCTTTAAAAATGCCTCTCTGGCCCTTAGAACTTTGCAGGTAGGCCTTTCTAGGAGGCCATCTGTCTGCTTCAGGGTGTCACTCTTCCAGGCTTTCTTTGACCCCCCCCTCCCTTCACCCCCCTGCTTTTGCACCTTGCCAGCTTTTCCTAGCCAGGTTTCCTCACCCTATACCTTTTTTGCCCTGTGAATCAATACAACTTTTACAAATCTGCCAAAGGACAGCTGAGCCTATAATTCTTTTCAGATGCTAACCTAGAAAGGATTTCTCATTAGAAATCCCCCCAAAACCTATCCCTCATCAGTTCGACCTCCAAAGGGGTTGTGATCCACAGGTTGAGTTATAATATATTGTATAATGTTTGTGTATAAATACATACATGTATACATATAAATATATGTGTGTGTATAATTTTTATAACAAAGAGTAGATCTCCTCCCTTCAACTCTGCCTAACCAACCCCTTATAAGATCTTCATTTCCTTTGTATCATTCCTCATCTGTTAAAAGCAGTTCAAAGTCTTTGCAGGGTGACAAACAAGGTATATATAGAAGTCTTTTTTAATCATGCACAGATGAGCATTAACCCTGGCTGTAAGGAAAACTAGTTAGAATATTTCCCCTCTTATATATGCTAACTCAAATCTGTTTTAATATATGCAAGCTCTCCTGATTCCTCTGATTGACTCAACAAAGTTGATGTGACAGAATAATTACTGTGACTGTGTAGAAGCCAAATGGGCCTCTCCAGGTCCACATGGATATTATGGAAAAAAAAAAAGCAAGAAAACTTCCAGGAGAAAAAGAATATTTTAACTTAAAAACCAAGTGAAGAGACTGAAAAGTATCTAAAAAAATTTAACTTTTATTTCATCTAGTGCACTGTTCCTGGTACAAAAGAGAGTCTTAAAATGTTTGTTGAATGAGAGAATGATTATATAAAAATACAAAGACTAATGAATGATTATACCTAGTCTAATTTCTGAAAAAAAATCATACATTAGAATGATCCATCAAGAATGAACTAAATATGAAAATATAAGTATATTTACTTTACCTTTTGCTTTTTCCTTTTCTGTTTAAACATAATTCTGGTCCTAGGTGTAGGTAGGAAAGAGGAACAGAGAATAAAATAAATCTGGATAAGATCTTTTAAAAAATGGATATTTCATTGAATCAAATCTAGTGAACTAAAATTTAAATATTTACATATTCATTTATGCAAAGGAATATTCTAAATATACTTTCATTTACTATTTGAGATGTACAAAATTCATTCATATAAAAACTAGGATTCAA
>JAQQSV010024828.1:0-10086 GCA_028646515.1 Pseudochirops corinnae
AAACCCAAGTGATTGTGGAACTGAATCTTGTAAATTAAAAGTAAATGAGTAAATAAAAAATAAATTAAAAAAAAAAAAAAAAAAAGAAGAGCTCAAGTGGGGTCCCAGAGCCTGCCCCTCAAAGATTCAAGGAGAGCTCAAGGGGGCTCCCAGAGCCTGCACTTCATCAGTGCTATGGAGATCATAAAATCTGAATGATGCAGACATTTTGAGTTGAAATTAAAAGTATTTATGACTTGTTATTCTTTTACTAAATAAAATATAAAGAAAATGAGGATGGGGAGGGCATTGAATGTGCAAATGGGAGATAAAGCAGGAATGGAGACCCACTTGGGGCAGTTTTTCGGTGTTTTCAGATAGGCTGAACTTTTAAATACCCAGTCAATGGGGAACAGGAGAGGGAAATGCAATTTGGGATAGAAATAAAAGGCCTTATAATTGTCTCAAAGGGTGTGCCTTTCCCATTCAAAGAACTTAAAATAAAAATCTTTTTTTCCTGAATTCACTAATGGCCAGGTGGAGTTCTTGGTAAGACAATTGTTTCTTATGATAGGGAAGGAAGATTGAAAAAACAAATTATTTTATTGTGGATTTCATAAATATCAAACAAGTCAGGTATAGAAAAGGAAAGAGTGAATAATTTGTTTTTAAGTAGTGGATGATTTTAAAGCAATACTTTAAAAAAAAGTAAGGAGGGAAGAATAAATCAGAATATGCCCCCCACAAAATAAATTTAACCCACCTAAACTATATAAGTAACTTAGTCAATATAAAAATTGGGGTTAGCACTGTATGGGTCAAGATAAATGCCTTTGTCTTGTGAAAAATGATTTTATTTCTTAGTAATCAGTATCTTGGACACTCAGAGCTCCCACCTCAGACAGCCATACCAGCCCCCTTCTCCAAAGTTCTTCAGAAGGACATTACTGACATTGAGATTGCATTGGAAGCTGCTTGGCTGGGGACAGATTCTTCTACCTACATACTCCAAGACTGGGAGTGGTCTGGTACCTTAGAGAGGTGATCTGATAGAATAGATATTTCCTCTGTCAGGAGGTAGAATTATGGAGGGGCAATATGAGCCCCTGTTGAAAAGGTATATAGACTGGTACCCCAACTCCTGAATTGAGCCAATTCTAGACTGAGCCCCTTTGTAGGGCCCAGTTCTGGACTGTAACTCCCATGCAATGCATGTCGCCAGCTTGTGAGAGAAGTAAAAACGTGGACCTGATCTAATTTAGTTTGTCTTTCTTAGATCAAACTCTGTTTTGGTGGGGTTGACAGTCTATACATGAAGACTGGGATTCAAAATGTTTCTAGAATTGTGAATATGTTTCTGGGTGAGGTGATCCTCAGTAAACTCCCATGGGTCTACATCACCTCTAGGAGTGAGTATAAATACCTGTATGAGACAGTCATCAGGTCCCATGGTTTTAATGATCATCTTTAAGATTGTGGCTCCTAGAAGATCTATTCATCTCACCCTAACCTTTCATCTGGGGCTGCAGTAGCATGTTATGAACTATCCAGTGGATATTTCTAGTTGGAAATCCCACAGAATTCTCCAATTCAATATGTCAAAAATGGTTCAAGTGATGGAATTATTGTTAGGCTTCAATAACATGCATGTAAATACATGTAAAACACTTCACAAACTTCAATCACTAGATAAACCAGTCCATCAGATCAGAAGGACTTCCATACTTACTTTCATTACATATGCTTTGTAATACATATTCTTTATGTTCAGGTCTTTACGGCAAGCCTTAGTTGCTTGCCAGGCACTCAAAACCCAGTGAGGAGAGGTACAAAAGTCAGATTCTGATATTTCCAGAAACAACCTTTTCAGGCTACAGCATGAGCTAGAAGATGTGTCAGAGATGTCCCAAGATTGAATATGGCCCATCTGTCCAGAGTTTGATTCTGATCACCTTAGTTATATATCTTTACTTATTTGATATAGGCTTTGCTTCCTTTACTGAATAGTTGTTTTTCTGAAAATTGTATAAGAGTGTAGCTTTAGAAGGGCCTGGAAAGGCCTTTAGATGTCATCTAGTTCAACCCCTTGCTTTTTGCAGATAAAGAAACCAGGACCTAGAGAGCAACTTGCTGAAGGTTGTTTAACACATACAAATAGACTGCAGAATGATGATCTGAACTCTGGAACTCTGATTACAAATCCATAGTCTTTCCATTATACCACAATTGGTTGTAAATCATGTTCTATTTGTCCATTGTAAAGAGAAAATGGGGGAGAGAGAGAAAGAGATGCAAGTTCATATTTACTGACTATAGCAAAACTTTAAGAGGAAAAGAACAAATTTCTTATTTAAAATACTGAAAACATGATGCAGCTATACAAAATATCACTACATACAATGTGAAGTTGCACAGACAGAAAGTCATCTAGGCCTGGAGAAAATGATAGAAAAATTCTCCAGTAAAGAAAGATCCCCTTCCTTCAACTATACAACCAAAGAAAATTTTGAAGGGCTTCTCTTGAGAGGCTGATGCTACTCTGGCTCTAAATGGAGGGAAGGAAGACTGTAAATGTGTGTTCAGTTCTACCCAAACACCAGATCACAAATTAGGGAGGTTTCTACCCCTACATAGGAGTTTGCCACATTTCCACGGAGAAAGAAAAATTTAGCCATAAACATCATAAGAGCATAGGATTTACAGGCAGAAGCTACCTTAGAAATCATCTCATTTAACTCCTTCATTTTACAAATGGGGAAATTGAGGTTCAGCGAGAGGACTTACTTAAGAACATGTTTCTCTCTCCAAATTCAGGTCCTGATAATTTTTCCCTCACTTTTCCTTACCTGTTTTAGCTAAGAATGAGGTCTAGGAGATATCCATTCTCAATACCTCTACTTTCATTACTGCATAATTTTCTCCTGTTTGTATATGTGAGGAGACATAATTGTTTTCCCTTCCTCTTCCTCCTCGTTCATTCTCAAGTATATTCTTTTTCCTGCTTTTCTTTTCTCTTTAAACACACACACACATAGAATATTTTTTTCTACATTCCCTCAAGATAATAGGATTCTGAAGAGGCAGTCTTTTAGGATATAAGCGCTTGCATGCAATACATAAATAGGCTGCAATGCGTTATCAGCCAAAAATTTTGCAAGACAACTGGCATAAAGCATTATTCCTAGAAAGATGTATGACTGAAGAAGGTGGGCAGAATAAGTGGCAAGAGTGAAGAATAGACCTCTCCCAGGCTCCTTTGTTATTCATATAATATCAATAGAATTGATATATCTAGGTGACTCATTGGATAAAGCACTGTGCCTGGAGTTGAAGACCTGAGTTCAAATCAAACCTCCATCACTTACTTTAGTCACTTAACCTCTGTTTGCCTTAATCCATTAGAGATGGAAATGGAGAACACTCCAGTATTTTTGCCAAGAAAACCCCATAGACAGTATTAGCATACATACATTGTCCATGGAGTCATAAAAAGTTGGACGTGGCTGAACAACTGAAAATCAACAATACCAAAGTACACCAATTAGGGGGCAATTAGGTGGCACAGTGAATAGAGTGCTAAGCCTGGAATCAGGAAAACTCATCTTCCTAAATTCAAATCTGGCCTCAGACACTTAATAGGTGTGTGACCCTGGGCACAGGGGTCACAGTTAACCCTATTTGCCTCAGTTTCTTCTTCTGTAAAATGAACTGGAGATATGGCAAACCACTCCAGTATCTCTGTGAAGAAAATGGAGTCACAAAGAGTTGAACACAACTGAAACAACCAGAAAACAACAACAAAAATAATCTACAGAATTAGAAGAAATTTCAGGGAGATTTATCATGAGGGACTTATGGGAGGACATATGATAATTGCATTAGATTAGAGGAATGAATGATATCTTCATCAGAGGTAATACCCAATTCATTTAGATCACTAATTCATTAGATTATGTAAACAGTATTTATGAGCTTATATCATCAGGAACATACCCAGATAAATTGCATCTTGTTGTACAAAAAAAAAAAGTAGAATTCATCATTAAGATACTGTCGGTGATCTCTGAAAGGTTGTAGAGAACAAAAAGAGAACTGTAGAACTGAAGAAGGACAACTGTTCTCCCAATTTTTCAGAAAGGGAGTCTGTAAGTTATAGACCAGTCAGGTTGACTTCAATGTCTGGCAAAATTCTAGAATGTTGTGGTATGAGAAAGATAGCTAATAAACATCTAGAAAAGAAAGCAGTCACAAAGAACTAGCAGAGCTTCTTCAAAAATAAGCCATGTCGTGCTCTAAATTGGTACAATCATCCTGGAAAGCAATTTGGAATTATGCCCAAAAGCTATTAAGGTGTCCATGCCCTTTGGTCCAGAGATCCCATTGCTGGGCATTTTCTTAAGAAAATCAAAACCAGAAATAAAGGCCCCATATACACCAACATCTTCACAGCAGCACTTTTTTGTGATACCAAAATACCTGGAAATAAAGGTGTTTCTCAGCAGGTAAAGAGACAAATTATGGTTCATTAATGCAGTGATATTGTCTCAAGTGAAATTCAACAAAGGTAGACTGAGACAAATTTTCTCCAAGCAAGATAATATTTTATTAAGAGGGTACTACCTGACAAGAAAGTGGGACTAATGACTGCCTCAGCCAAAAGACCAGGAATTGATGATGCAATTCCTTTTTTTAAGCATAGAACAAAGAAAGAGCAGGGGAGGTGAGGAGAGAGTACAACTGGTTATAGATTTGGTAACTTCGTGGGGGTGAGGGCAAATGATTGGTTACATTAAGGAAAAGGGTTTACACACATGTGGAACTAGAACTCCCAGCACTCTATTTGTCTTAAAAGAATGCTTTGCAAATTTTTGGGACCCAGAGATACCCCAAAGCTATTAATAGTGGACCCAAGGTGGTAGACTCACTGGCTCCTTGTATCAAGATAAGATCATCTTTGATTGGGTAAGGAAAAGCAGAGATGGGACCAGTTCAGTTTGTACGCTCTTAAGGATAACACACAAATGACATGGAGTTTCTCAGGAGATGATATTATGGGAAATAACAAGCTTCCTTGGCACAAAGTGATTTTCAGGTGGTACTAGGATAATAGTTCACTTAGAATTAAGAGTGTTTTATGAGAGTATTGAACTTCTAAATTTTAGCTCAGTTTTTCTTTAAAAGTGATAGGATAGAGTCAGCTAGGTGGTACAGTGAACAGAGCCCCAGCCTTGGAGTCAGGAGGACCTGAATTCAAATTCAGCCTCAAGCATTTAACATTTACTAGTCATGTGATGTTGGGCAAGTCACTTAACCCCCAATTGCCCTGCCTTCCTCCCTCCAAAAAGCAAAAAAGAAATTTAAAAATTAAAAAAAAAAGTGATAGGCTAAGACTAAACTTCTGGCATCTAACTGTGAGAGAGGGAGACTGACTTTTTGAACTTACGAACTTCTTCACTCAGAGATAAAGAAAAGGCTTGGGTTTTTATATCAGATACAGAATAAGATAATAAAAAATACAGGATCAGTATTTAATTCTCACAATATATTACAGTACTATAATAAAGGATGGATGCATATAAAAATGTAGAAAAACATAAGAAGATTTATATGAACTGAACTGATACAGAGTGAAGCAGACCCAGGAAAACAATATACCCAATGACTACAGTGATGTCAATGGAAAGAACAACAATTAATTTTTTAAGATATTGAAAGCTATTTAACTATCGTGAACAAGCTTGGACTCAGAGAATAGTTGAAAAAAATGCACCTCAGTCCCCTCTTTGCATAGGTGGTACAAAAGCTGATGTATGGTTTGGTTTTGCTGAACTGATTTTTTTTTTCTGTTTCTTTTAAAATCATTGTTACAAGGATGACTGCTTGGGGAAGTATATATTCAGAAATGAAGGTAACAAAAGTATGTAAGATTTTTAAAAGGCGACATCAGAATTTATTTCCTTTTTTCAAAGTTTTACTAGATTGCTAGATCAGGTGAAATGCTGTAGATAAAGTTTACAATGGATTATAGCAACGCATTTGAGAAAGTCTATCATGATATTCTTGTGAAAAGGTAGGCTAGACAACAATAGATTAAGAGGTTTTGAATTTAGTTGAATGGCACAGACCAAAGAAGAGTAACCAATTATTCTACATCAAATTGGGAGGTCATCAGGCCCAAGGAATTTGTGTCTATTAAAATTTTTATCAGTGACTTGGATAAAGGCTGAGATATAAAATTTTCAGATGACAAAGCTAAGGGGAGAGGAGGTGGGAAAGCTAACATTTGATGACTGAGAGTCCAAAGATATTTTGACAGACTAGAACTTTGAACCAAATCTAGTAAGCTGAAATTTAATAGTGAACATAAAAGCCTTATGCATGAGCTAAAAAAAAAAATCAGTTTCACAAGCACAAGAAATGGAAGGTATTGGTAGATACCAGTTCATCTAAAAAATATCTGGACTGCAAAACCAATATGAGCCAACAGTGTAATATGGCAGTCCAAAAAGGCTAAAGTGATCTTGCCTGCATTGAGAGGGGCAGCAATCAGGAAAGGGTTACAGTCTCACAGTGCTCTGCCTTGGCTTCCAACTTCATTTAACTGAAACTGTCCTCTCCAAAGTTACTTCTGATCTCTTGGTTGACAAATTTAATGGTCTCTTAATTCTCATCTTTTTTGACCTCTCGGTAACTTTTGACACCATCACTTCTGCCTAGATTTTCTCTCTTCTGTGGTTTGTGATACTGATCTCTCCTGGTTCTTTTATCTAACTGTTCTTCAGTCTTTTGCTGGGCCCTCATCCATGCCACAACCTCTAATTGTGGGTGTCTCCAATGCTGTGTACTGGATCCATTATTCTTTCTGCTCCATATTATCTCAATTGATGATCTCATAAACTCTCAAGGTTTAATTATTATCTTTATGTAGATAATCTGCAGATTTATATACTGAGCCTTAGTCTCTCTTATAACATCTGGCCAAAAATCTCCAGCTACCTCTTGGACATTTCAAACTGGATTTCCCATAGGAATCTCAAATTCAACATGTTGAAAACAGAACTCATTATGTTTTCACCCCAAACTTTTTCCTCTTCCAACTTCTTTATTACTTTCTAAGACACCACCGGATGGATCCTCACAGTCCCCTAATCTCAGTTTCAACATCAGGCTCAAGTCTGCATTTGCACTTGCTCTATATATCTAATCTGTTTCTAGCTCCTGTTGTTTCTACCTTCTTCATACACCCCTCTCCACTCATACAGTCACAATCTTAGACCAGCCCCTCATCATTTCACAGCTGTGCTTTTGCAATAGCCTTCTAACTAGTCTCCTCATTAAGTTTCTCCCCACTCTAATCCATTCTATACTGAGCTGCCAAAGTGATTGTTCTAAAGTGTGGGTTTGACTCTACCATTCCCTTACCTAATGGGCTCCAGTGGTTCTTTCTTACCTCCAGGGCCAAAGATAAAGCCCTCTGGAATTTAAACTTCTTCATAACCTGGTTCCTTCCTACCTTTTCAGTCTCCTTACACTCGACTCCCCTCCATACCTTCTATGTGTGAGGGATAATTTGTAGTGAAGTTTCCTCATTCTGAAAAATCAAATCTAGAATGGCTTCAGTATTCACTAGGCCTACATTTAGAGGTCACCTGACCTTCCAGGAATCTGGGACTTAGAGCAATGGAGACCCTCCCCAGTGCCACCTCAGCACAAGATATGCCAGATAAGGAAAAGACTGCTTCCCTGGCCTTTCATTGGACACCCACATGTTTCTGGGTCCTTTGTCTCAGAGATAGATTCCTGTGCTTTGGCTGTGAGCCAGCCTCCCTACCAATAAGAGTGAAGACCAGTTGGGGGGTTGGGTTTCTGCATTAGAAGGTTATATAACCATGAGCTTGCTTTTATCTGTTGCTCTCTCCCTGGCAGATGCCATGTGGGTGACAGGGACAGAGTCCTTTCTCATGAGAAAGAATAAAGACCTTTTCTGACCTCATATTCAGACTGAACTCTTTCATCTCACACATACTATCCAGCTATATTTGCCTGCTTGCAGTTCCTGGACTCTGTATTCCTTGTACTGGTTGTCCCCCTGGCCATGAACTGGCCCTTGACCTCTACCTCTTAGTGTCCCTGGCTCTTTCAAGACTCAACTCAAGCTCCATATTCTGCATGAGGCTTTTTCCATGGCCCTCAGCTGCTAGTACTATCTCTGTACTCTATATATCTCATATGTAGTTATTTCCATGTTGTATCCCCCATTAATTCTAATTAATAATCCTTAGGGACAGGAACTATTTTTGCCTTTATTTGTATCTCCAGTGCTTAGCACAGTTCCAGAGACATAATAAAATGCTTAATAAATGCTTGTTGACTGTCTAGTCTGCCCACATCTGACTTTTAATGTTCAGTTCCAAGATCTACATTTTAGGATTAGTTATTTAGATTTAGCATAAAGAAAAAAATCAGAGGGGAACATGACAGCCGTTTTAAAGTATTTGAAGGGCTAGCATGTGAACGAGGAGTTACACTCATTCTGCTTGTTCTCAGAGGGCAGAACTGGGAGGAATGGATGGAGTAAATGGTTAAATTTAGGCTACATGAAAGGATAATCTTAAAAATTAAACCTATAAAAGAGTAGAAAAGTCTGTGGGGATGAGTAAGTTGCAGTAGCTGGCTTCTGAGGTCACTTCCACTCTTACAATGAGGTAATTCAGAGGGTGAGTCAGGGCCAACATTACCAGCTGCAGTACTAGCATGTCTAGTCCAAGGAATTCTTTATCTTTTTATATAATGTGTATAAGAATATGGCTTTGCATCTTGGAATTTTGTACCTGCAAAACTTTATCTTCCCTCTCTGAGGAACATCAGTGAATCAATACTGCTTGCTATAGAATACATACAAGTATTCACATTTATTCTATTTTAACTGGCTCATAGATTTAGAGCTAGAAGGGACCTAAGAGGATGTTATCTCCAATTTCCCTTCGGAATGCTTTTGAGATTCTTTTTCCATCTGGCAAAGTCGACTTTTTAAGGCATTCTTCTCCTCGTTGGCTTTTTGGGCCTCCTTTGTCATTTGAGTTAATCTATTTTTTCAAGGTGTTAATTTCTTCAGTCAGGTTGCTGACTCTCTTTTCATGATTTTCTTGCAACATTCTTATTTCTCTTCCCAATTTTTCTTCCACTTCTCTCATTTGGTTTTCAAAATCCTTCTTCAGCTGATCTCTAGCTTTAAGGCAATCTTCATGTTTATTGGAAGCTTTTGGTATGGGAGCTACAGCTGTGCTGTCCTCCTCCCGCTCCCTGCCTTGATCCTTCTTTTCCCCAAAGAAGGAATCTAGGGTTTGGTTGCTGTTCTTTCTTTGCTTCTTATGCTTATTCTTATTCATGGTTGATCAGTCCATGATTTTTTTTTTTATCTCTGTGGAACTCTGCTTCCAGAGGGGAGAGTTCTGTCCCAAATCACTGGGGTTTTCCCACCTGCTGGAGCTCTTAGGAGGCTGCTGGGTCCCTCCCCCACTCCAGCTCACTGAAAAAAAAAAACAAAAACCCAGGACCAACGCCCAAGACCACAATCCGGATCCAGGCTGCTCAACGTGAGAGCACTTGGCCTCTGAACGATCACTTGGTCCCCCTGCAGTCTGAAGGCCGGGAGCTCTGAAGTGGCAATGTGGAGGCGGGTGCAAAACCTCCACTTCTGTGGCCTCATTGCCCTGGAGGCGTTTTGGCCAGACCCGCTTTTCTCCCCTGATTTCGCCGAGCTCCACTAACCTAATTCTGGATACTGCCACAGCTGCCGCAGATCCACTCTCCCAAAGCTCCAGCTGGGGCTCATGGTTTCAAGCTAGGCTGGTTTCAGTTTGCAGGGCTGAGATGGTTCTTCATAGCCAAGCTGACTTTAGTGGAAAGTATATTTGTGTGTGTTTTGGAGTTCTAGAATTTGTTTAGAGTCATATTTTATGGGTATTTTGGGATGGCTATGTGAGAGCTGTGATATGTTGCTGCTCCTATGCCGCCATCTTGGCTCTGCCCCCCCTCCAATTTCCTTATTTCATAGATGTGAAAACTGTGGCCCGGTGAAACAAAGTAATATACCCAAGTCATACA
>JAQQSV010024829.1:0-10086 GCA_028646515.1 Pseudochirops corinnae
GGATGGCCTGTGTATTTCTGATGATTGAATAGTGAATGATGACTGAATAGTGACTGCTCTGTAACTTAGTGTGCCCCATGAGTGGAGAACTTTGACTATTATATTTTGTGACCCTTAAGGAGGCAAGTCTCCTTAAGAATGATTGAATGATTGAGTTGATTGAATGATTGAGTTACTAAGTGATTGACTGACTAAATGATTGTACTTTGTTCAAAACTATGTGACTAGTGTGGTAAAAACTATGTGGCCATTTTAGTGGTAAATTGTTGTAAGTTCTATATTTTGATTTTCTGTGATAAGTTGTAAAATTGTGAATGCTATATTTTGATTTCTGTGAATGTTTTGCTCTGATTTGTTATTGAATAAATAGAATGTTCACTATACTGTGTAATCAGAACCTTGAAAGCTGTTTAAAGTAGCATTCTTCTGGTAATCTGCTCATTCTTGGCTTTCCAATCTACCATACAGCTGATCATTTAGGGGTCCAGGTCCCACACCGGTAGGTATAATATTGAGGTATTAGTAACTCTCATTTATTGTTAAAACATGGCAGAAGAATGTCATATATATCAATTGGAAAAGGAACGGACTGTTCCTTGGGTAGTAACTGGGGAGATAGTAAGGGGAAGTGTTCCAGCCCAAATCAGGCAAGTAAATTATATTGGTCCTCTGCCACATGATAAAGGATGCAAATTTACATATGCTTGTATTGACACTTATTTGGGTATACTAGTGACTTGTCCTTATAAGAATGTGACCCAGAAAAACGCTTGTAAAACTTTAGATCTCCCAAGTCTATAGTATGGAGCCTCAATGCAGATTCAAAGTGACAGTGGGTCACATTTCAAAGGTATTGAAATGAAGAGATAGTGTACGGTAAACAATATAGAACGGACATATCATATTCCATTTTATCCACAAACATATGGGTTAGTTGAGAGAATGAGTGAGTTATTCAAAGAATGATTAAGGAAGTTCTTAAAATTTGTATCAAGATTGGAAAGATAATTTGTTCACTGCTCTGCATAATTTGAATAATAGACCATTGGGAGGAAGTGCTCTTCTAGCCAGAATGAAGACCTTAAATCTGCAAATTAGAAAACAGCAGACACATAAGATATCAAATATTGAATATTGGACTGTGAGGCAAGATGTCTCATCGCCATATCCAGGAACACCTGGTTTGATAGCATATGATAGCCTAATAATCATTTTGGGTCGATATTACCTAAATGAGGTTTAGCAACTTCAGGAATGCATGTGTTAGCTGGAGTAATAAATTCTAATTATCAAGGAGAAATTATTGTGACATTGTAAAATTTAGATGAAGAACCTATACAGTTTTGTAAAAATGATAGAATAGTTCACATGGTTATCATTCCTTGTGAAATAATACCCTTTGTGAAAGCTGACCCTCCTAAAATAACTATCATTGTAACTGAAGGGTTTGGTTCTATTGATAGAATAAAATTAGGAACTAAAGAATGGGTAAAATGGAAGCCAGGTGATGTTCCAAAGGCTGTGGAGACTGTAGCACATGGGAAAGATAATACTGTAACTATTGTTTATGCAGGAGAAGATAATTACCAAATTATACCCTTCACTCTCATATTCTACCATGAATGAGGCTATGATAGTGAGTTCATGGACTCCAGAAGCACAGTTGAGTCTGTATTTGTCTCTTTTTGGCTTTTTGTCTATTAAACTTGTTTGCGAGATTTGTTTCCTGCAGTCTTTGTATCATCCATCTGCAGATGCTTGATTGCTTAAGCTGGATGCCACCCCATGTTCATGACTGTGATGTGCCACCCCTGGACCTGCTGTTGCCATACTCCAGATGCCAGCTGAAGAACTGACTTTTCAAATGGTCCCTTTATGTTCCATTTCAGCTGAAAGTAGCCATGGAGAGGAGATCTTGGTACCTTACTCTAAGATTTTGAGCCCCCTTAGTTTGAGGGGGGAAAGATGGTATGCTTGTGCCCAAGCCCACACTCTAAGATACTGTTTTATGTGCTTATTTTCTATTATCCCTGTTACATTGTTTCAAAATTCTGTTGACACCAGTTACCCCACCACTTTCCCCCAAACTCTCGTTAATCTTTGTAATGAAATATATTGTTAATGTATTTTTGCTATATAAGGGACATGAAAGATATTGGGGCTGAATATAATGGTAATAGGAATTTAAAGATCTTCCCTGTCCCTTAATAAGGCTAAGGGAATTTGAAGACCTTCTGTACTTTGAAGATATACCCTGCCTTGTAATAGGGTAATCGCATGGAGCCTGTGGTGGGAGGAGTTTGCTGAAAGGTGGAGCAGAGCCCACATGAAGCTGGGAGTCAGAGCAGCTAGATGGTGGGAGAGAGAGGATCCACCCCAGGGAGACAGGTAGACTTGTGTGTAATAAAGGCTAAAGGATGTTGTGACTCTCTGTGCCATCTTGCCTTATTTACTTCTCTACTATTATGATGGAATCAGCTTGTTGGTTTTAGGATTTGATTTTCAGGGGTCTGAAAAATGTTTTGCTTCTGTCTTCTATATGGAGAGTCTGTTATAATTTGTGAGTGAGCTCTATACTGGCATATTTACTGTGGCTGTCGGTGCCCTTAACTATTGTGTTATGCTACACAGGAAATGATATTTTTGGGTGGAGCCCCAGCTCTTTTGCTCTTTGATATGTTGTGTTCCAAGACCTTTGGTCCTTTTAATGTTTCTGCTGCTAGGTCTTGTGTCATTCTAATTGTGGCACCATTGTATTTGAATTGTTTTAATCTATTTTATCCTTGAGCTGGGGGTGTTAGAATTTGAATATTATATTCCTGTGAGTTTTCCTCACAGGATCTCTTTTAAGGGATCATTGATGATTTTTTTCTATTTTTACTTTTCCTTCTTGTTCTAATGCTTCAGGACAGTTTCCCCAAATTATTTCTTGTATTATGTATCAAGATTCTTTTTTGATCACAACTTTAAGTTAGTCTGATTATTTTCATATTTTCTCTTTTTGATTTATTCTCCAAATTTGTTGTTTTTCCTATGTTTCACTTTCTCTTCTATTTTTCCTTTATTCACATTTTGTATAATTGTTTCTTGATCTCTTATAATTTCACTGACTTTACTTTGCTCAATTTTGATTTTTAGGGTGTCATTTTCTTAAGATTCTGGATCTCTTTTTCTAATTGGTTGATTTTCTGCTGCTTGTTAAAATAGAACCTAGCCTGTAGGTGTTTACTCTTCACAGGGACCAAACATCATCCTTCAATTTTTCTTCTGATCTTCTTAAATTATCCCTGGAAGAACCTGATTGTACTCTGGTTCTTATCTATCTCCACCCACTTTTTGTTTCCCCTGAGGTGCTATTTCTACTCTTGTGGGGGAAAACCTTGAGAGCTTAGAACTTTCTGACCTACTCCACTATCTTCCCACTATACTCTCCCCTTACAGCCTACTTCTTGACTTTTCACTTTACCTCTCTGTTTACTTTTGGGAATTAGGGCAGTGGTGGTCTTGCTTGAGCTTCTGCTTTCACAGCTCAGTCTGGGAGCCTGCCAATTTTCAGTGCTTATGTCCTCTTGTTTGAGCCCTGAAAGTTCTTCACCAAGGTTTGGGTCTTTTGGCTTGTGTTTAGTTGACTTTCTGTAGAGTGTTGCTGTACTCAGTCACAGTTAGGATCTGTCTGTAGGTTCGAAGTCACTGAATTCCTGGATGATCTTTGGTCTTGGTTTTATGCTCTGGTTTTTTATTTTTTATTTTTCCTATGGCAGGCTTATATTTTGTACTACAGATTAAAATGGAGTCACTACTTGGCTCCTCTGCTTAGAGTCTCATCACTAAATTTCTGGAATTTATTATGCTTTCAATATTCTATTTGGGCCTTTGTGGCCATTCCTCTCTGCTTTAGACCTATGACCTAGAACTGGATGGTGGGTTATAGAGCTGCCACATGTCACCTAGTCCTACTCATAGTGCTAATTAAGGGATCCCTTGTAATCCCTGGTCTGGTGCTTCTTTTTTCCTACCATTGCTTGTAGCTATTACTGGATTGTACTGCAGGCCAGCCCCTAGCTCAGTGTTCACACATTTTTCTGTCTTTCTTCCTAAGCTATCTTGTGTGGGAGAAACCCTTGGTGTGACTTTTACTTGACCTTCCCTAAGAGAATTACTTCTGCCATGTTTTCTGGGTTTTTATGGAAGAGGTATTTGGAAAGCTAGGTAAAAATGTTGACTCAACTCTGCTATCTTGATTGTGCCATAATTTTGTAAACATACTTGTCATCTCATATCCTTTCATACTATGGTAATACGATATTGGTAGAAAAAAAATTTTAATAGCCATTTAATATTTGGAGCCTAACAGTTAAAATCAGTTATTTTCAAGAAATTTCATTCATCAAAGTATTAAGATTACTCACATAATTATAAGTAATAGCCTGAAAATAAAAGTGAAAAAAATCAGTAGTTCTTCGGGAGGACAAGTAAGATATATCTGTTCGTTTTTAGCCTTTTTGGTAACTTTGTTATAAAAATATTGCAAAGGAAAGTAAACTAGATATGTAGCATTTTATTTTTTAAAAGTTGAGATCAATGGTATTTTAAGTAGATATAAAGTAATGAAACGTGAAATACAGTTTTATATCAGCTTGTTTGAAAATACCTAGCATTTTCTTATTCCAAAGGTATTCCTAATTTGCACAGTAAAGATGATTTTGTTTATATCAGAATGTAAAAGGAAAATATAGTGGTAGTCATCCCAAATGAGTAATGTATCTAGTTTTAGAAAACCTAATATTTACATTTGTTCCTATGAACCAGCGCACCACGAAGGAAAGATAACTTTTTTTTTAAGACCATGAAATTCTAACAAACTTATAAAATGAGGTCACAGAAATATTTCCCAATGTGAGGCAACAAACATTTTCAGTTCTTCAAAATAGCATGGAATAGGAATTTCTCATGATTATTTTTAAAAAATAAACTTTTATTGATGTCTTCTGTTTCTTATATCATAGTTATTGAAATGATATTTGATATATAAAAGGGAAAAAAAACATGGCGCATCTGATTGCTACACTTAAAAAATCCCAAAAGGTGTGGGCCTCCTACCTTCATGAACGGTTAGAGTAGGGTTTTCTTCTAGTATTTGAGTCATGCTTGATTTTTATCATGTTGTTCATTTCAATTTTCCATATTTTGGCATGTGTTTCTTTTTTTTTTAGGGGGAAGGTAGGGCAATTGGGAGTAAGTGACTTGCCCAGGGTCACATGGCTAGTTTTGTGTTAAGTGTCTGAGGCCGGATTTGAACTCTGGTCCTCCTGACTCCAGGGCTGGTGCTATTCACTGTGCTACCTAGCCGCCTTGGTATGTGTTTCTTTAAGTTTATATTTTTGTAGTAATCATGTATAGTGCTTTGATTCTACTTAGTTTACTATGTAGTATCAGTTTAGGTAGTTGCTTCTCTTTATTCATCACATGTATTAATTTAGGAAACATTTTTATTTATTTGATTAAATATTTTGCAATTATATGTAGAAAAAAAATTTGCCATTCTTTTAAAAAAATTTTGAATTCCAAATTCTCTCCTTCCTTCCTGACCCAATACATTGAGGAGGCAAGCAATATATTGATTATGTATGTGAAGTCATGCAAAACATATTTCCATATTAGCCATATTGCAAAGGAAAATACACAAAAACTTCACGAAAAATAAAGAAAGCATAACAAGTATTTTTCGATCTGCACTCAGAATTCATCACTTCTCTTTCTTGAATTTGTTAGCATTTTTCATCATTGGTGCTTTTGAATTGTGTGGGATCATTATCTTGATCAGAGTAGCTAAGTCTTTTACATTTAGTTATTGTTACAATATTGCTGTTGCTTTGCACAATGTTCTCCTGATTCTGTTCTCTTCACTTTGCATCAGCTCATTTTGCATCAGCCATTCCCAAATTGATGGGCATCCCTCTGTTTCTACTTAACTTCCCACTTCCCACCACACACACAAAAAAACTACTATAAATATTTTTTCCCCATTTGTAATAATCTCTTTAGGCTACCGACCTAGTAGTGGTATTTCTGGGTCGAAGGTTGTATATAATTTCTTACAACATTGTAATGTTCATGTGCCACAATTTGTTTAGCCATTTACCAGATGTTGAGAATCTGCCTTGTTTCTAATTCCTTGACATTGAAAAAAGTGCTGTTATATTTTGATGCAAATGAGGACTTATTTCTTACTTTATTTTTATAATTCCAAATTAGTTTTCAACATGGTTGTACAAACTCATAGCTTTACCAAAAGGGTATTAGTATTCCTATCATTACACAACCCTTTGATCATTGAGAATTTCCATATTTTTGTCATCTTTGTCAATACTCAGCATGTAAGATGAAACCCTAGGGTTGTTTTGATTTATATTTCTCTTATTATTAGTGATTTGGAACATTGTCATGTGTTTATAGATACTTTGCAATTCTTCTTTTGAGAACAGTTGATATCCTTTGACCACTTACCTACAGGGAAATGGATATTAGTGTGTATGTGTATATTTGTATACATACACATATAATACATATATATATTTATATACACATATGTATATATTTATTCAAATGTTAGTATATATTTGTACACACGTGTATGTATTTATGCACACATATGCTTATGTGTATTTGCTTAGGTATATCTTTATGGATGTAGATATTTTTAAATCTATTTATAATACTAAACCCTTCTCAGAGTAATTTCATAGAGATTCCCCACTCCCTCCTCATTTAACCAATTACATTTTTATCCCAGGTGCATTAATTTTGTCTGTGCAGAAGTATTTCAATTTCACAAAGTCAAAAGGTACTTATTCTCTCTTTTTTAATTGCCTGTATCTCTTGTTTGGTTAAGAATGTACCTCCTACCCATAACTATAAGAGCTATCTATAATCTGTTTTTCTTTTAATTTTTATTTTTGTAGTGTCATCATTAATATTAGGGTTTCATATCCATTTAGAATGTTTTGAGGAATGTGATATATAATGTGTTTGTCTAAGCTTAATTTGTGCCAGATTGCTTTCCAGTTTTCCCAGCAGTTTTTGTCAGATAAGGAATTTTTTCCTAGGTAAGTTATGTTTTCTACATTATCAAACACTGGGTTATTGAGTCTTATTTTTTAACCAATACTAGGTGGTTTATGTAATTGCTGCTTTAGAATATAGTGATACCTCTGGAAATGCTATTTTCTCTTTATTTTAACATCTATTCAGTGTTTTCCTTAATATTTTAGATGTTTGGTTTTTCCTAATACGTTTAGTAAGTGCATAAAATATCCAAGTATCTTCCTCCTCCTCCTCCTCCTCTCTCTCTCTCTTTCTGTGTGTGTGTGTGTGTGTGTGTGTGTGTGTGTGTGTATGCTATATTTCTGTGAAAATATAGATTAACTTTGGGAGTATCATTTTTTTTTTTTTGTATTAACTTGGCCTTGCCAAAAACACTGAATACTCCCTCCAACTATTTAAGTTCTTTATTTTTCTATGAAGCACTTTGAAGTTGAATGAATGAATGAATAAATAAATATATTGTTTACTTTGGTAGGTCAATCCCTTGATTCTTTATATATTTTGGAATTATTTGTAATAGAATTTCCCTTTCTGTTATTACTTCTTTTATTGTTTTATAGATATCAATGTTCTTGAATTTTGAGGTTTTATTATGTTGCCTGAAATTTTGATAAAGCTAATAGTTAGATTAATTCTTATCTTTACTAATTATCTAAATTATTCCAGATATACCATCATATCACCTAGAAATACTGATAGTTTAATTTCCTCTTTACGTAATCTATATATTTATTTTCTTTCTTTTCTTTTGCTGCTATTGGTAGTAATTAAAGAATTGTATCCACAGTAGAGGGGAGAGTGGCCATCCTTGCTTTACTCTTGAATTTTTTAGGAAAGGTTCTAGTGTATGCCCATTGTATATGATGCAATAATTAGGTTGTATTAAATTTTAAGCCCTTGGTGAAGCTTATTTCCAGTCCTTAGAAGCACAGTGACTGGTACATAGAAGGTGGTTAATAAATGATTACTGAAAAATGAATTTTTTTTGAATATGATACTTTTATTATGTTAAAAAATTTCTGTCTATACTTTATAGTTTATTTTTGAAGCATAAAAGGATATTGCACTTTGTCAGAGGCTTATTCTTCATCTGTTGAGATGATCATGTAGTTTTGTAAGTTTTGATTTTTAATATGATTAATTACATCGATTGTTTTCCTAATGTTGAAACATCCTTGCATCCTTGGTATAAATCCAGTCTGGTCATAGTAAGTGATTTATTGGATAAATTGCTTATATTTATTTTGATAGGATTGTGTTTAAAATTTTTGAGTTACTATTAATTGATGATGTTGGCCTATAGTTTTCCTTCTTTGCATTATCTTTTTCTTATTTGAGTATTAGGACCATATTTTTCTCAAAAGGATTCTGGTAGGGTTCTTTCTCAGTTTGTGGGAATAATTTGTGAAGTATTGTTATTAATTGTCCTTTAAAAGTTTGTTAGAACTCTCCTGTGAGTACATCAGAATCTTGAGATTTTTGCCTTGGTAGTTCCTATACAGCTGGATCTATTTCCTTTTCTGAAATTTAGTTAATATCTTTCAATGGCCTTTTGATAGTTTGGGTATTTTATATTTTTGAAGGAATTTCTCTGTGTTGTAGTCACATATTTGTTGGAATATAACTGTATAATTTGTTCTGATTTTTTTTTCCTTCTGGCTTTTGTTATGATTTCACCTTGTTCATTTGCTATTTTATTGATTTTATTTTCTGCTGTCATTTTAATCATATTAGCTAATGGTTTATCAACTTTATTTTTTTTCAAAGAACCAACCCTTAGTTTTATTTATCATTTCTGTTTTGTTTCCAATTATCTCTTTCTCCTCTCTTTTGTGCTCATTTTGTTTGTATAATACCTTTCTGATTTTAAAAAAAAATCACATTTAGCTAAGTAATCTTCTGTTTGCCTGTTTTGTTAATGTATGTTTGTAGAGATTATTTTTCCCTTGAAGATTACTTTAGCTGTATCTCTGAAATTTTGGCCTGTTTTTTTTTTTAATCATTATAATTTCCTTTCACAGGACAGCTAGGTGGCACAGTGAATAGATCACCTGCCCTTGAATCAATAGGACCTGAATTCAAATCCAGCCTCAGATATTTAACACTTATTAGCCTTGTGACATTGGGCAAGTCACTTAACCTCAATTACCCTGCTTTCCTCCCTTCAAAAAAAGAAAAAAAATGTCTTTCACAATATTAGTAACTATTTCTATAATTTGTTCTTTGATCTATTCATTATTTAGAATTCTATGGCAAAGTCTCCATTGGGTCTATGTTTTTTGGTTTGTGGTCTCTGAATAAATGATTATTTTTAATTGTGTTATGGTCTAGAAAGGATATATTAACTATTTCCTCCTTTTTTGCATTTATTTGCAATATCTATTTGCCTTAATTAATACGTGGTCAGTTTTTGTAAAAGTTCCATGTAGTACCAAGAAATATGAATATTGTTTGAAGTCCCAGCTTCCATGAGTCTTTTAATTCTTATTTTGTTCAGGTCTACTTTTTTCCATTGTTTATCTTTCTGTTATTTAAAACTGAGAATAAGATAATGAAGTTGTTTTCACTATTTGATTACTGTTTATATTTTCTTTTTTCTTTGCTGTTGGAGAGGCAATTGGGGTTAAGTGACTTGCCCAAGGTTACAGGGCTAGTGTTAAGTATCTGAAGCTGGATTTGAATTCAGGTCCTCCTAACTCTAGGGCAGGTGCTCTATTCACTGCGCCAACTAGTCACCTCTACTGTTTCTATTTACTAGATCAATTAATACTTTCATTATGAATTTGAATGCTTAGGCATTTGAAACTTATACATTTATTACCAATATTGGTTTGTTGTCTATTGTTTCTTTCATGATAAAGTACTTTTCTTATTCATTAATTTTTATTTTCTGGGCATTTTTTTTTTCTGATAACATGATTGCGGTTCCTGTGTTTGTATTCACTTGATGCACAGTAAATTTTTTTTCTCTATTTTCTCAGG
>JAQQSV010024830.1:0-10086 GCA_028646515.1 Pseudochirops corinnae
TCATGTTGTGGTGACCTCCAACCATAAAATTATTTTCATTACTACTTCATAACTGTAATTTTGCTATTGTTATGAATCATAATGTAAATATCTGACATGCAAGATATATTTTCATTGTTACAAATGGAACATAACCCACAGGTTGGGAACCACTGCCCTAGAAGCATGCAGCAACAGTCCCCCACCACACCTTGTCCACAGTGCCAGTGAGGCAATCATTGGCCATCAGACTGTCAAGCTGCAACAAACATTAAGGCCAGCCTTTAAAATCTCAGTGGCGCCAGCTCCATTCCCACCAAACAATTGGAGCAGCACTTTCACTTATCCAACCAAGGCCTGCTCCTTAAGACAGTGCACAATAAGAGATCTTATCCATGGAACCCCCGGGAATGCAGGTTTAGACTTGAGTTCAACTGTGACTAGACAAATCACCACTGACATTCAGGTAGTTTGTATCCCAATCAGTGTACTTGGACCTCTCCCTTCAGGGATGGTAGGTCTCATTTTAAGCAGAAGCTCCTTGGGTTGACACCACTTTGGATTAAGTGTCACACACCTTCCAGGAAGGTTGCCAAGTTTGGTTGGGATAGAGTTGAAATAGGGAATCAAGGAGATCACACTGAACAAGGAGCTAGCCAGGGTGGATAGTACCAGGAATGTTTAATCAAAGAGGTGTTCTACAAGAGGAGACATGGATGGCTATGGAAGCCTGGGGGAAAAATACACCTGAGGGCTGCTATTCCCAACGGACCAACCTTAAAGCACAATGAAACATCATTAGATGCCTGTTTACCCAAACAACAAGCATTTCTTCTAGGGAACCCAACTATTACAAAGACAAATAAGGGATACTATATAATTGAATGTCTGAATTGCCCAGTAAATCATTGATTACAATATAAACATGGAACCAGGGCACAGGTAGTTATGATCCTGGAGAGGCCAAAATATGCCATATTTCCTGCCAAGGTGGAGGAGGGATGGTATTTGGCCCCCGCAGATCAGACATTACATTGTTTACAGCAAGAACTCAGGCCTAGAAAGAAAAGATGTGTACAATGTGTAATTTGGGGAATTGTCTCTTTAGTATCACTCATCTCATCTCTCATAACATCTACAGTGTCCTTTAACTCAGTCTCACAACAGATACAAGAGGCACAATATACTGAAGCCTTGGCTCACAATGTATCAAAATCTCTCTGGAAACAAAGGGGAGATAGATACAGATTTCCAACAGAAATTGAATGCTTTAAAAAAAAGACAATAGAGTATATGGAACACGAGCTCGCAGAAGCTGAGTTTCTTGTTATATTGAAGTATGATTATCATTTCTCTATGATTTGTGTTACACCTATACCATATAATTCAAGTATGGTAGAATGGAATAAGGTAAAAGATCATTTGGAAGGTATCTGGCATAACAGTAATTTTTCTTTCATTTTTTAAATTGAATTTAATGTTTATTTTTAGTTTACATCATTCATTTCCACAAGATTTTGAGTTACAAATTTTATTCCCTTTCCCCTACCCACCACCCCAAAACAGCAATCTCACTGTATACTCCCTCCCTCAATCTTCTCTCTCCTATATCCTCCCCCATGCCACCCTCAGACTTTCCAGGAGGGTAAGATGGATCTCCATACCCCAGGGCCTTTATATCTTATTTTCCAGTTGCATGTTAACAATAGTAATTAATAATAATAATAATAATAATAATAATAATATATTTTAAATATTTGATTTTGAAACTTTTAATTCCAGATTCCTTCCCTTCCTCCCTTGTCACCCACCCTTACTGGGAAGATAAGCAATTAAATATAGGTTGCACATGTGTAGTTATGCAAAACATTCCCATAGTGGATATATTATGAAAGACTGACTCCCCCTGCTTGTTCTATTCTCTACTTTGACCCTGTCCCTTTACAAAAGTGAATGCTTCTAACTACCCTCCCCGCCAATCTGCCCTCCCTTCTATCATCCCCCCTCTTATCCCCTTCCCTGCTACTCTTCTGTAGGGCAAGATAACCAATTTAGTGTGTATTTCATTTCCTCCCTTAGCCAAATTCAACGAGAGTAAGGTTGATCCATTCCCTTTTACCTTCCTGTTCTTCCCCTCCACTGTAACAGGTATCCCTTGCCTCTTCCCTATGAGATAATTTACACCATTCTGTCTCTCCCCATCTCCTCTCATTATATTCCTTTCTCACCTCTCAATTTCACCTTTTAAATATCATCCCTTCCTGTCTAATTGATCCTGTGCCCTCTGTCTATGAATGCCTGTATACCTGTACACAAATATACCCACACTCACATAAGTATTCATATACACAAATACCATCCTACAGACATATATATGTACACATATATGTGTATAAATACATATATGTGTGTATATACACACATACATACACACACATTTATATTCCCTTCAATTATCCTCATACTGAGAAAAGGTTCATAGATCACAATTATTGTTCTTCCATGTAGGCATGTAAATAGTTCAACTTTGATAAGTTCCTTATGATTTCTTTTCCCTGTTTACCTTCTCATGCTTCTTTTGATTCTTGTATTCAAATGTCAAATTTTCTATTCAACTCTGTTTTTTTCATCAAGAATGCTTGAAAGTCCTCTATTTCATTGAATGACCATATTTTCCCCTGAAACATTATATTCAGTTTTGTTGGGTAGGTAAGGTGATTTTTGCTTTGGATCCTAGCTCCTTTTACCTCCAGAATATCATATTCCAAGCCGTTTCATCCCTTAATGTAGAAGCTGCTAGATCTTGTGTTATCCTGATTATATTTCCATAATATTCAAATTGTTTCTTCTTGGCTGCTTGGAATATTTTCTCTTTGATCTGGGAACTCCAGAACCTGGCTATAACATTAATAGGAGTTTTCTTTTTGGGATCTTTTTCAAAAGGTGAACAGTAGATTCTTTCCATTTCTATTTTGCCTTCTGATTCTAAAATATCAGGGCAATTTTCCTTGAGAATTTCTTGAAGGATGATTTCTAGGTTCATTTTTGGTTCACAGCTTTCAGGAGTCCAACAATATTTAAATTATCTCTCCGGGAACTATTTTCCAGGTCAGTGATTTTCCAATGAGATATTTCACCTTGCCTTCTATTTTTTCATTTGTTTGAATATGTTTAATAGTATCTTGATTTCTCATAAAGGCATTAGCTTCTGTTTGCTCCAGTCTAATTCTAGGGAGCTTTGGAAATTCTTTTTCCATCTGACAAATTAGGCTTTTTAAGGCATTCTGTTCCTCTTTGGCTTTTTGGGCCTCTTTTGTCATTTGAATTAGTCTATTTTTTAAGGTGTTATTTTCTTCAGTGAGGTTGTTGACTCTCTTTTCATGATTTTCTGGCATCACTCTCATTTCTTTTGCCCAATTTTACCTCCACTTCTCTAACTTGATTTTCAAAATCCTTCTTGAGCTCCTCTGTGGCCTGTAACCAATTCATATTTTTCTTGTAAGATTTTGGTGTAGGAGGTCTGACTTCACTGTCTTCCTCTCATCCCATGCCTTGATCCTCTTTGTCCTCAAAAAAGGAATTGAAATTTGGATTGCTGTGCTTGTTTTGCTTCCTTTGCTTGTTCATGTTGCCACTCAATTACTTGACTACTGAGCTCTTTGCCACAGTAGAACTCTGCTTCCAGAGGGGAGAGCTTTGTCCCAAATCCCTGAGGTTTTTGCAGCTGCCAGAGCTTTTAGGAGGGTGATATATACAGCCCTCACCAGCTCTGGCTCACTGGTAACACACCTCAGGATCACCACCCAAGACCGTGATCCAAATCCGGGTAGGTTAAAACAAGAGCAGTTACCCCTCTGAATGGTCACTTGGCCTCCCTAGGATCTGCAGGCCAGGAGCTCTGAAGCAGCTACAAGGAGGCAGCTGCACGGCCACTGCACTTCAGCCGCTTCTTGCTTCAGTGGCAGAGGCCACACTGTGCTCCTCCATCCCCTCAAGTTTCAACAGAGTTCCACTGAATTTTGACTTTGTCTTTGGCATTTATGGGTTGATATTTTTGGAAACCGCCACAGCTACTGGTGTTCCACTTTCCAAAAGTTTACTCTAGCTGCTGCTGCCTGGCATCGCCCTGGGGCTAAAACCACAGGCTCATGTGGGGCTGAGCTTGTCTCCCAGTGCACTGTGATGGACCCTCCTGTCCACCTGCCAGGTTGCCTTCAGCTGGAGATTAGCTTTTGTCACTTTGCAGGTTCTGTAGCTCTAAAATTTGTTTAGAGTTATATTTTATAGGTATTTGAGGTGGTTATGAGGGGAACTCATAGAGTTTTCCTGCCTCTACATTGCCTTCTTGGCTATGCCCAAATAGCAATTTTTCAACTGCTCTAACTTTCTTGACCAATATTACTCATGATATTGCTGAGAGTTGTTTTCCAGAGACTGATGTGAAAACGCTGGCTCAAGAGACTTTGGAAAAATTGGATGTGACCGATATATTCAAACACATACCTGCCTTGGCCTTCACCTACTCTTTTGAGTAGCTTTGTTTATTATAATATGCTTTGTTATTCCATGAGCTACAAGATTTGCTACATCATGGGCCAAGTCATTAGGGACAGATGCCCATCACCTCATGCTCCTAGTAAAACAAAAAGGAGGAGATGTAGGGGGCGACATCAAGGGCCAACTCTAAGGAGTTCTGCAAAGGGACACAGATCCAGGCCAATGCCTCCCTTAGGCTTGTTCCCACCCTCTGGAGCTTATTATATTAGGATGTTGGCTCTCTTTCATCTTCCTATAATCCTTACATGCTACGGAAGTTTGGAACATCCCTTCTCACACTTATACCCTGATAACCAAAATAGAGAACAAGGCAATCACGTATGAGGTGGATGAGAACTAGGGCACCAGGAAATGTCCCAAGAAAGTGGCTCATGATGACTGTGTAGGTTTTCACTATATATACTGGACCCTCAGATGAATAAAATCGTCTCAGTTTCCACTAGCTCATCTGGCCCACATTTTATTTTCCACTCTTCCATGGAATGTTCACCTGCTGTTGGCAGCACAATCTGAATATGTAGTTGTTCCATATTCCAAAAAACTGGGTAAATTAATACATGGGCTTACCATCTCACTACTTGCATAGTCAAGTAAAAGGTTAAATGCCTGGAATAGAACTTTTTTTTTCCAAATGATATGGGAACAATTAGACCAAGGGGAAACATTTGTGAAACAAAGGTACAAACACAATATTTATCATTATCCCATAAACTAAGACTGGGATACATCTGAGCTACTAAAATGTGTGTTAGATTTGAACTATTCAGCCTAATATTTTTTTCCTTTATACAAGCTAAATAATTTAGTAAAAGGGTACTTCACCTAGTCAACTACCTATTACTGGCTATATCTGTCTTTCTCCTTATATCTGGAACTCTGAATATTGAACTGACCTGTCAGATATGTGTCTCTCAGATTACAAGCCAATTCACCTACAGCTGGCAGCCAACAGTTGATACTAGTCCATACTCACCCATCATTTCTTGAATGTGATCTATGCTCATTTCCAGTCAATCTCCTCCTCTGGACCCACTGAGACAGGGACAGCTCTACTCCCCTTTTCAGCCTCAAGAAGCTACAGAGGCTGAGACCTTTGTCCCTTTTCCCAAATGGCTTCCAGCTGGGTGAGGGGGATATGATGGAATCATAATAAAGCTACCCCAGCCCCAATATTCTAATTTCATTATAGGCCCCATTGTATCTATCCCCCCCTCCACCAACATCCTAATTTTTTCACATATACTTCACTGCTTATTGGAAAAACGGATGTGTCCATGAACTCCTAGTTCCCACAGAAACAGCAGGTATGTCCATATGATGGAAACCCAATTACTGCTTCTACCTAGTCACTATCTGCAGACCCATTCCCACAGAAACAGGTATGTTCTTGTATTCACTCACAATCATATCATCCATCTAGCCCAAGACAGGACCACAATAACTATCTGTCTTGACCAGACAGGACCACAATAGCTAGCCAATTGGAGGGCAGTATGACTAGAATATTTAACTACTGAACCATAGATGGAACCCCTCCTCCATTATCTAATCCCTTAACAAACTCCTCTTGCCTTTTTAATATTAATCATATTCCTATTTTCTATGTTAATTTTGATTATGTAATTGTATCTTTACCCTATAAAAATCTATCTTGCTTTCTCTGAAGTTGGTGGTTTCTCTTGAAATTTAGCCCACTTCATGAGAGGCATCAATCTCAATAAATGCCTATACCTGGATTAGAGGTGGTCTGACTCTGAATTCTTTGAGATGGCTCTACCACAACACATCATGAAATCCCAACAGTTTTTGGGAGGGCAGACCCCCTACCACAACAGATTTTGGCATGCCTGGGTTTAAACAGCAACATTTTCATCTTAACGCAAGACTGACTTCCAAACTCCATGCATCCTCTTTAACACTCCCAGCTCTTGCCTGAATACTATTGCCTGGATTCCCATGTAGGCAGCTTTTTGCTTCTGTTCCCTATTTAAGCTCACAGTGACTAGTCCACTCCAAGTCCTTCCCAATTTCTGTTTCTAGGAAGACAAAACTTATCAGAGTCACAACAATATTTACCCACATTAAACTTAGCAGAGTTACAACAATATTCACACACGTTACTGGCACTATCATCTCAATTCATTTTCAGTCTGACAAAGTAACACAAACCAACAGACAAAGCTTCTGTCTGAGAAATCAAACTCAAATCACCAGTAAAGTTCCAGGATTTCTGTAAACAGCAGTAAAGCCCTCTTTCAGGACTTCTGTAAATACTAGTAAAGTTCTCTCTCAGGGCTTCTGGATCAGCAATAAAGTCCTCTTTTGGAACTTCTGTCGAAAACTAACAGACAAGGCTTTTGTCTGACAGACCAACAGAATGCTACAAAGTGCCAAAATCACAAGCATTCCTATCTCAAGTCTGCTTGGTCCTACCCAGTGCTTAAGCTTTTATCAACTCTGCTCCTTCCTATTCCACCCTTTCTGTTGAGTCCCTCCTGTTCCACTCTTTCAGCAAGCTCCTGCCACTATGAGCTCCATGTGATTACATTAGGCCTATTAAGGTCAGGGAAGGTCTCCAAACTCCCTTAGACCTATTAAGGGCAACACAATGTATACTGTTTCCAACAAACACTTGATATAATCATAGGCGGAGCTCAAAAGCATTTGAATAACTGAAACAAGGAGCTTAAGTATTGCTTAGCTTGCTATTTCAATAACAAACAAGGAACAAAGTGCCACTTTACTTGCTGTTACAGCTTCCTCCAAGTCCCAGATTCAATCTTATGTTTTTCTTCTCTTGATCATTTCCAATTTATCCTGTATATAGCTTGTTTATATATATATATATATGTTTTTTGCTTTCATGTCATCACCCCTTTCAAACTATGAATTTATTTTAAGAAGAAACTGTCTTTTGCCTTTCTTTGTATCCCCAGTACTTAACATGGTGCCTGGCACATAATTGGTGCTTAATAAATGACAGAGAGAGAAATAGAGAGACAAAGATAGAGCCATGAGTTAAAACTATGTGGATGTGATATGATATGATGCGTGGGTATGTGTTTTCAAGTTTAAAAGTTCAGAAAAGAGCAAGACTAAAGAATTATAATACAAACTTCACAACCACCCTACAAAAGACCAAAAAGTGAAAGGGCTTATAAATAGGAAAAGGGGAGGTCAAGGACAGAGGGGAATATGTTGTGATCTCTTATCTCTTCCAGGTGCTTCTATGGGCAACATATTGCCTCAGGAGGAGAGAAGTGTGAGTTCTTAAGGGCATCTGGCACACAGAAAAGGAGGAAGGGGCATGAATCAGAAGACGAAATGACACCACCACTGGGAATGGGATTCAGTATAGAAAAGTAAGGGGGAAAAATTGAGCCGCATTATTTGGCACAGAACATAATTTCTACCATGGAACATTTTTTCTCTTCATATTACTTCTCTCATTAATTCATACTTCTAAGAATAAGGCACTACAGCAAGATATTTTTTAGAAGATGGCGGTATAAGAGCTATAAAAGCAGTAACAGAAATTAGTAAGAAAAGAGATCAGACCTGATTCTTCAGAAGTTTACACCCAATAAAGAACACTAAGAGATAAAGAAGGTGGGGGTGGGGAGTAGGGGCAGAGAAGAAATCAAGTATGAACCAGAGAACAAAAGTCCAGAATAGACAAGAAGGGAAGAAAATAGAGTGAGAAGAAAGTAATTTTGCTTTATTTTAATATTAATCCTATAAATATCATATGACATAACATCTAAATTCATAAAGAAAAATAAATTACAGAAAATGCATAGTAAAATAATAATAATAATAATAATAATAATAATAATAATAGGCCTTTCTCAAAGGGCTGAGCTTCTTTAAAACAAGATTTAACTATGCTTGAGCCATAGTATTTAGAAAGTTACGTGTGTGAATGTTTTAGTTGTTGCAATGGTATGGAGACTTGCTAGTGTGCAAAAATTTGAATCACACCACTATGACAATTTTGTTTTTGTGTTTTCTTCTGGAACTGAGAATTCACTGTAGGTTTTTCAATGAAAAACAAAACAGAACATAACAAAACCTCCTTCCACTATGTGCATTTCCAAGTGCTCTACAAATTATGGTCTTTGAGAATTGTGTGGGGCACTAAGACATTATATGACATGCTCATGGTCCCACAACCTGTCTGTATAGAGGCAGGATTTGTCAGGTCTTCCTGAGCAAAAGAACATGATAGGAAAAATATGTATATGTGTATATATGTATATGTGTGTTTGCATATATTTATGTACACATACACATATCTGATGGAATATACCATGTATGTAATATGCACATGTGTACACACATGTATATAGTTGTATAAACAATGTATATATGTATGTATACGTGTACACATAGAGTATATATTTATACATTACAATATACAATTATTCCTTCCATACTGAGTGTTTTGATATATAGCCCTTTGGCATAAGAAACTAGATGAGGATTTTAAGGGAGCTTTGTGGAAGCTGCAGACACCGCACAAAGGCCAGCAGACAATGCAGAGAAAGTGCTTAACCCAAATTTTAAAATGAGGTAGTATAAATACCCCATAAAAGAAAAAGAAAAAAAAATAAGACTTCCCTGATGCAAGAGAAGGTCAAAAAATTTTACACAGATTTTCCAGATACTAGGGTCAACACACCCCTAACCCCACCCCACCCCCTAAGATGTGAAAGGTGGAAGTGTAGGTACTTATTTAGATATATGCAGATGTATATAAAATGTAGATAGATATGTATATATCTATCTATCATGTAGATAGATGCGTGTATATCTTTTTCTGTGTGTTTAATATGCTTACATATGGAAATTTTCATAATGACATTTTGAATTTTGGAGACTCTGTTGGATCTTTCTGTATTTATACCGTAAGAAGAACTCTTTGGCATTCTCCAGAGTTAAAAGCAATTTCTCTTTGAAACTATGTGTGCTAGATGTACCCAGCTAGTGCTAGATTATTTTCAGTTTAGACTGGTTTAGTTGAGTCTTTTCTATTATCGCTTTAATAACTTTTGTCTGTTTCTGTAGGTATAGCCATCAGCATTTATAACTTCTTTGAGAATGAGATCAATATGTTTGCGAGAAATGACCTAGTCCTTTGATTATCCCCATTGAGCATTTGCATCATAATTAATTTTCCCCTCTTAATCCACCTGAATGGCCAGTACATTGACAGTTTTTTTCTTTTATATATACACATATACATATAAATTATATAAGAAACTTTAAATTGCATATTGTTTTATATAAGTATGTATATATAAATTATATACAAATCATATTTAAACAAATATCTACACAATTTTGCCATATATGCTTGTGCACACACATATACATACATGGAAGAAAGTCAAAATGTTTAATGAACTGGCTATTCAGAAGGATGTAGTATGAAAATTAAATATGATGCAATTGTCAATAGGGTGTGTGTACACACATCTATACTTACTTTTTTGTAATATAGATGTATATATAGTATAAATTTATATATATATAATAGTATATATTTTA
>JAQQSV010024831.1:0-10086 GCA_028646515.1 Pseudochirops corinnae
ATATCAAATTATTCATTATTAAATTATTAAATTATTATTGAATTATTTATTTTTATATTAAAATATAATTATATAATAATTATATAATATAATATATAATTAATATCCCTAATTTTAGTCATTAACTTTTTAAATCTAGGGCTGTGAAAACTCTATAGTCTACCATTTATACCCCATTAATACTTCTTGGGAACAAACTCTATCATATAATCTGAAAGCTATTGTGAAAGTCTGGGAAAGAAGGTGGAATCTACTAAAGTAATATAAGATCTTGTTCATTTTAAGATGATGAAATGTTAATTATGATATATTATATAGCTACATTTTAAAATGCATTTTCAAATTAAAACTTTTTTATGCTATCAAGAAGAATCCACTAGATTTGAGAAAGACTTTCTAAGTGTCTAACATACTCTGGGGGTTGTTTGGAAAGTTGGAAGTAGACATATTTAATGTGTCCTAAAAATTGCCTTACTTTTCTCAAATCCCATATCACAATTTTTTTCAAGGCTCAAAAAATGGTCAAGCGCACTGGGGGAAAAAAACCAATCGTTACTACGTGATTTAAAGTAATATTCCAGGTTGTAGCATGGGAGGTTTTCCCAGGGCATATTGTGAATTCCCAGTTAAATGATCTTTAGCTACACAAAAAAGGGAAAAGAAAAGGGTGAGAGGAAAGCTTTAAATTTAAGAGATGCATTAAACCACATAATTCCTAAAAAGATGTCATTCTGAATATACAACCAGTCATTTTCTGTAATTCTAAACTTGTATTGCATAATATAGACATCTTATTTTATGTTTATAGATCATAGTACCATAGTTCTGATGACAACAGTGAGATAGGTGTCAAGGAAAAACAAAGAACAGGTTGGTATGATCTGCATTTTAACATAATGAACTTGTAAAAAGGAACTAATTTTGTTTTAAGCAGTAGCTTGGCAGAAATAAAATACTTACAGACTATTAATAGAGAAACTTTTCACAGGCGTGTTGACCTTTATGCCTCAGCATGATTTTATCATCCCACATCTGTTATAATTAAGCAATTCATTGCAGAAAATCATCCTATTTGTATCTTTAAAAAAATCACTGTTATTATGATGATTAAAGTGATACTGCCAAGCAACTGCCTGTCCCTAGTATGAATGGAAACTGTTGCTGACATATGACAATCCCCAGCTAGAACAGAATGGTGAAGGGATATACAAAGAATATACAAAATGAAACTTAAATGCCTCTGAAATCATTTATCATCATTACCAATATTTTAACTCTAATGATGATACCTGATGGGAAGTTGAAGGATAGCACTCTGTATGTAAAAAAAGAAAAAGGCGAAACTGTTCACTCACAAAAGCTACATTCAAGGAGGAAGCTGGAGTAATCAGGGAACCAACAGCAGACAGTACATTAAAACAGAAGAAGATGGTTGAACTTCGGATTTAAGACTGCGGCTTCAAGAGGCATTCTTTTCATTGGGATTCACTCTGTATACACAATACAGTCAAATTGGCTTATGGTGACACTCACTACAGATTCTTCAAGTTGCCAGTTCTCAAGCAATGGAGAAAACATCTTTACAAATATATTGAAGATGATAAATGGTCTCTTGGTATTTCTTGTCATTTGGCAAACTGTACACTTCAAAGTGAATGTGTGTATCTGAACGTTTCCCCACCCAAAGGCCCTGCCATTATATTTTGATGTCTCTTCAGAAAAGCAACTAATAGATCAGTGCTTTGCTCATTAAAAGACTAAGAAATCAGTTTGCACGTAGAAACAATAAGCGGTTTGTTGGGCAGTGCTCAGTAAACTATTAGATGAGTATGGTCTAGCAAGGAGATTGAGTCAGCCTCCTAGTCAAGAACACCAGGGGTCAGATTCCATGGAGAAGATGAGAATATCACAGATCTTAATCCAGAAGGTACCCAAAAGGCCATCTAGTCTACTTTCCTTTCCTCTCCTGACTTATCATTTTATATATATTGTGGACCTGAGGTCTAGAAAGATGAAGCGACTTCATAGATCCAACAAAAGATGGGAACAGGGTCTGAACCCATGACCAATGCTTCAGAGCCAACACTCTTCATTGGTTCTATGACCCAAAGTAACCTTAGTGTCCTAAGTAATTCTCTAAGTATATGTTGAAGGAGAGTCTCCTTATTCCCACTGAAATCCCAAGCCCTCCCCAAACTAACAGGACTAGACTCAGCATTAAAGTTCTAATTAGTCACAAACAATTCTATTCTCTTTTCACTCACTTGCCCCGGGGAAGGGGGTAGAGGAAGAGGAGGAGGAGGAGAAATAGGAAGAGGAGGGGGAGGAGAAGAACAATCCCAACTTTTATGTAGTCCTAAGAAGAATTTTCCAGATAAAAGCTTTTTCATTGACTTTGAATAGTAAATCACACATTCACTTAACCTTATTCTTAAACACAAATATCTGGGTTCAAGTCCCATATCTGACATATACTGGTCATATGACCACTGGTAAGTGCCTCATGTAACTTTACAAGCTGTAAAACTGATGTACATTGGAAGAGGGAGTTTTGTTCCAGGAATTCTATAAATCAAAGAAATCAGAGGTCCAATAATTTTTTTCAAATGGACAGTATGGAGCTTATAATGCTTTTAGCTAAAAATTAGAAACACTGGCATTCTAAAGACCCAGCCTAGGCTTGTTGATCTTAGCTTTCAGAGTAATTTCCCAAAACAATGACTTTAATGCTTCTTTGACAGCAAAATTAAAAGCTAAAATGAAGGGACTTGTAGATTTCTAAGATGAACATGCATAGCATCTACACGTCTCATTATATTGACTTCATGAGATGCTTCATGAGGCTAATTTATATCATCCACAACTACCTGCTATGCATTTTAAGGCCCTGAAACACAGTATTATCGAAGGATATGGAATGAACCTGTGACTTCATTTGTATGGGGAGCTCCCAAATGAGGAATTTCCTTCTGCTAATGCAATGTGGCACCTTTTCTGCAACTTAAAGTCTTGGAAAATTGATTAGAGCCCAAAGAAATGAAATTATTTGCTCAGGGTCACATCTAGTGTATATCACAGGTGGTACCTGAACTTTGGTCTTTCTGACTTTGAAGGTGGCCCTCTGTCATACCACACTTTCTCTCATGGTAAGAGCTACCTCTTTTAGAAAAGAATAGGTGTGCACAAATCTTCCTACAGCATTTGTATCACGTTTTGTTTTTTTTAAGCATATATGTGGTCATTTGATAAAATCCCAAAATATTTTGTGAAGAAGTCCATTTACACATTCTTCCGTGAAATGCAGAGATAGAACCTGGTAGCACTGGCGAGGGACAATTTACTATCTCATTGATGAAAAGTCTATTTACCCATGCTAAAATATAGCTGGGGTCAAAGGTCATTCTCTCCTATACTGTCCCAAAACAGTCTGAACTAGACCTCTGTGGTAGTCCACATGATAGCAAAGAAATTTGGTAGGAGGAGAATGCTAATACAGGTCCTTTAATAGTACAGCATTTGTCTTCTGAATTCTCATCTAGTCTTGGGGGATCTTTGATGCCTTAGTTGAATGCAAAAGTTCCCAAGGTTTGGGTATCTGGGAGGTCAGGTCGGAATTTTCTTTATTCATCCTTTTGTCCCTTACATGAACACCTATGCTTCCAGGCTTCATGAACTATTGGGCCTTATTTAATGAAAGAACCAGGATTTTAACACACAAATATAAGCAAATTAGGATCTCTCTATAATGCTAGCATGTCTTAATCTGTTGTTGCTGAGTCATTTCAGTTGTGTCCTACTTTCTGTGACTCCATTTGGAGTTCTCTTGGGAAAGAGTCTGTAGTGGTTTGCCATTTCATTCTTCAGCTCATTTTACAGAGGCAAACAGGGTTAAGTGACTTGTCCAAGGTCACACAGCCAATAAGTATTTGAAGCCAGATTTGAAATCATGAAGATGAGTCTTCCTGATTCCAAGCCCAGTGCTCTATCCACTGTGCCACCTGGCATCTTAATCTACTATAGAATGAAAGCCTATTTCTCCCCACCCCCTTTTTTTTTCTTCAGGCTTTCCCCTAAATGCATAACTGAGCAGATTGATCTTCTTTACTGAACATTTCCTTTTGCAGCTTTTTGTTGAATACAATATGGATTGAATCTGAAAAGTGTAACTTGTTAAAAGTGATAATAATTCATCAGTGTATCTAATGTGTTCTTTTACATTTGTAAGGCAGCTAGGCGGCAAAATGGATAGAATGCCAGTCTGGAGTTAAGGAGATTCTTCTTCCTGAGTTCAAATCCAGCTTCAGACCGTTACCAGCTATGTGACCCTCAACCCTTGTTTGCCTCAGTTTCCCCATCTGTAAAGTTTGCTGGAGAAGGAAATGTCAAACCACTCCAGCATCTTTGTCAAGAAATCCCCAAATGGGGGTGACTAGGTGGCATAGCAAAAAGAGCACCGGCCCTGGAGTCAGGAGGACCTGAGTTCAAATCCGACCTCAAACACTAAAAAAAAAAAAAAAAACTGGCCATGTGACCCTGGGCAAGTCACTTAACCCCAACTGCCCTACCTTCCCCTCTCCAAAAAAAAAAAAAAGAAAAGCAAAAAAAAAAGAAAAGCAAAGAAATCCCTAAATGGAGTCATGAAGAGTCAGACATGATGATAAAATAATTTGTACTGGACCCCTTTTTAAAATTTTGTAAGCCATTTATACTCACTGTCTAATTAATATTTTATGAAGAGAAAAGGATATCATTAGCTCCTCTAAATTACAGAGGGGGAAACTGAGGCAGAGAGACTTTGAATTACTGATCCATGTTCCACGCTATGCCAGGGCCAGACCCTGGGTCTCCTGATTTTACACTGCATTATTCCTCATGTTGTTTTCTCACATAGAAGATTCAATTTGCTACGTGTAATGAAGCAAATTTGATATGTCATTTATTTCTGCTTGTTTGAAACGGGAGTACAAATATAGTGCAAAGAATGGTTCCATATTTGGTGTAGCCATTCTTCTCTCCCTCTCCCCAGTCCCATAATCACTCTCATCAGAAAACCCACAAAGATCCCTGTTTAACAACGGCAAGCATCATCTTGTGAGCCAGGCAACTATGACTCTCTCCCCGCTCTTACACACTGTGTAAGCAAGCTGCTAGCAAATGGTGCTTCCTTCTCCCCTCTGTGAAAAAAGAATCATACTTAAGTGCCTAAAAGAGGTATCATGAAGATTAACTATATTAAAGAGTGGGGGAGAAAACCCATACCTGAATTAATTAGAACCTAATCAAATTCAAAATAGCACTATTTTATCTTTTTAAAAAAAATTCTGACAAAAGTATCTAGTTAATTTGGATCCTTGTAAAATGAAATGAAAATTTTTAAAAAGTTTTTTCCTGCCTTAAAAAAACCCCTGTATCTTCCTATCAAAATCATTTTTTGGAGGGGCGCAACTCAGCCAATAGGCAGGTATGCACGTAAATTTTCATCATTTCTCAATAATGGAGAGTGGGTTATTTCTCTTATTCATTAGTATTTTATTTTGTTTGAAGGTTCTTTTTGGGGCAGTGGTTAGTGTTATAAGGCCTTAGGCTAGTAGTAATTTTTCCATCTATTTCACATGAAGACTTTATGTGGTACAGTTTCTCTTTAAGGTTGTATACACATGGAGCTATCGAATCAATCATTATTTTTGGCCAAATTCCTTTTTAAAAAATCTGGTTTCAAGTAAAATGGCATAAATTCCTGCATCAGTAATGCAGCTGCATCATACTAAATACTAAGATGACTCTTAAAACAAAATAACGGGAATTTTTTTTTTTTGCAGGAGGGAAGGCGGTGCAATTGAGGTTAAGTGACTTGCCCAAGGTCACACAATCACTAAGCATTAAGTGTCTGAGGCTGGATTTGAATTCAGGTCCCCCTGACTCCAGGACTGGTGCTCTACTCACTGCGCCACCTCATAATGGGCATTTTAAGAGTTAACATTTATTTATTTATTTTTTGTTTCTAATGCACACCCTTCTGTGGTGGATCTGAGAAACTAAAAAATGAGTAACAACTAATGACTATACAGAGAGCACCTAAAGGCCAGCAGGAAACACCTGACAGGGAAGCATGGAATAGGAAACAGGACTTCTTTCAAAAATAAACCTGGAGGCACTTAAATGTGAACCTGGGTTTAAAAAACATACCATAAAAATCTTTTCTGAGCTTTCTATGTTTGCGCTGTATGTTGGAAATATCTTGAGGGTTTCTGTAACATCTCATTTTTCCAATTTACCTATTTATTTGTTTTCGGCAAAGAGGAAAGAGGGCTAGATTTAGAGTGACAGGCCCTAGTTTTGAATCCTGCCTGTTACTTCCTCTGTGACCTTACTTAACCTTTCTGGAACTCAGTCTCCCCAACCATAAAAGGAGGGCTTTAAACTAGATAATCTTGAAGGTCTTTTATAGCTATATCTAAGATGTGACAAACTTCCACCTTTTGGCAGATCAGTCCATTATTAAAATAATAGAACTTCATGGTTCCTTTTTGCTAGCATTCTGACTTGGCCTATCTTTTCTAGGCCCTGTGAGAACCAAGAGGCTTTTTTAGTATGTTTAATTTCTCACCCTTTATAGCCAGAGATAAGACCCTCACTTAAAAGGAAAAAAAAGAAAAAGTAAAAACCAAATTAAAACCACAGGTGTTTTCAACTGGTCTTTAAAAAGAAGAAAGAATAGATGGCCCACGATTCATTAAAACTCCTATTCCTCCATAATCATTTATTAAAGGTAAATCATTGCATAATAGATAATATTTTATCACAGCTCTTTAGAAGAGCCAAAAATAGCCTCCCTTTTGAAACCAGGGTGTACCTTTGCACTTGGGGGGCAGCTTAGTCTCTTTCAAGATCCCTTCTTAACATTCTTTTCCTCACAATACTTCTCAATGACTGCTGCAGCTGAGTTGTTGAGCACAGATTTTCTGCACAGTATGGGGGGAGGGGGGTGTTAATTATGCAGAAAGATGGAGACAGGCCAGACAGCCCCTCTGGTGAACTGTCTCATACAAGTACAGCCCACTTCCTGCTGTTTTGCAGCTACAAGGATCACCTGTTGGTCTTGGCATCCACCCAGACTGGGGCCTAGCGGAAATGACAGAATCAGCTAGAAATGAAACCTAGCTTGCATCCCAGCTCCCCAAATGGGGGAAGGAGAAAAACAGATGATAGCAATACAATCTAGCTGTCTCCCTCAGAAGGGAGGGACAAAAATGGAATGTAAAAACACAACCAGAAACATTGACCAAAGTTGTGCAGAATGTTGGCAGCTTTCATTTGTTTCTCTGCTTTGGGGTCTGTTTTTCCTCAGACTTAACAAAGATGTTCCATAGTTTCTGGCTAAGAGTTTCTCTCTACACTAAATGCTGACTACCTTTGGTGGAGTCAGGTTTGTCTTTCTTTAGTGTACTCTTCCTCTAAGATGCTAGATTCATTCTGCCTAAGCAAAGAGATTGTAGGAAAAAGCCAAGACTTTAGCAGCAATGATCATCCTTGGATATCCCCTCTGTAAGACTGTTATGTCATGATTCACAATCAAGTGCTTCCTTTCACTCAATCTGCAATCTTTAAATTTCTCTCTTATTGCCTCTTCCCTCTCCTATTCCTAGTGACACAAAGGAACCACATTCCATTTCATTACATTTACTCTCTCAGTGAAGTTTAATGATAAGAACATTCTCTCACTAATAATTATATGACACCAAACACTGCATATGGGATTATCTATTGAGAGACCCCCAGGTTTTTCAAATAAGCTCTTGCACTAGCTATTGTCTGTGCCAACTGAGGACAATGATATTCATAATGGCATTTGTCTATCGTGACAGAATTCTGTTGACCCACAGTTTAAATATTGTAAGTGAATGATTTCGCAAATGACTGGTATTTTACAAATGATATTATAAATGAATGACACAGTGTCTTTAAAGAGATGAGAAGGGGATTAAGGTCTGGTATTTCTAATAGTTAAAAATTTTTAAAAAGTGAAATGGATAACAATAATTAAGGGAAGATTCTTCCCCCTCCCCCAAGCAAGGGAAGAGAGCCTTGGAGTATATTTCTTCAGAGAAAACACTACATGAATAATTGATGCGTATTTCAATCTCCCAATAAGAACTGGTTCCTCAACAGGGTATGTAGAGGCGGGGGAGAAAGAGGGGGGGGGGAGATAGAAAGAGAGGGAGGAGGGAGGGGGAGGGGAAAGGGAGAAATAGAGAGGGATAGAGGGACATAGGGAGAGAGGGGGAGAGACAGAGGGAGAGAGAGATTGGACTTTAAATTGTGACTCTTTACCATCATCTACTTCATTTTCATATATAGCTAGCTTCCTGTGTTTTTAGTAGTTAGGTAGGTAGCAAAGTATAAAGCCCAGTTGGAACAACCACCACCTAATCTGCATGCCATGCATTATTCATGATCTCCTGATTCCTGCACCTGCATCAAGGCAGGAAGCTTGCAAGGAATGTTCATCATTCTTCTTTTTGCTTCACGCAGGCTCAGTTACTGCTAAGCCACTTTGTTTCTGTAACTAAGGGTTTCAGGTCTTACAGTAACCACTGGATGTGGAAAGAAAAAAAAAATCTCACAGGACTGAGGAAAAGGGCAATCTCTGTTGTAGTTTAATATTTATTGAGAGCCTACAATGTACTGCTCTGAGACAAACAAATTATGTCAGATGGTAATGCCTCACATCTTGCTAATTTACATTACACGGCAGAAAAAGGAAATAGAAGTTAGACCATAAAGATCATGTATATCATCTACTCTATTTATATTCTTTTACTCATTGGAACCAGACAGCATGTTTATAATTTTAATTTAGCTTTCTTGCTAGACATGTGGGAACTTCAGAAAACCCTACTATTACATACACACACACACACACACACACACACGCACACACACACGTGCGTACAAACACACACATACACATACACACACACACACACACACACACACACACACACACACACCCCCGAGTGGATATAAGAATAATAAAAAACCAACCTCCAAATCTGAATTATTTTGTGGTAGAGGATATGATTATTTTGATTGCTTAGACCATTTACTTGCTCCCTGGGGATAAGACAACCCAAGAGTGCAGTACAAATTGGCACACATCAGGGAACAGCAGAAAGGAGGGTACAGTATTCTCATTTCTATATGCTCCGAAGCTTCTTACCGTGCTTCAGAGACTCCTGTCCATTCCTGTAGTCTTGATTGGAGACAGGGTGGTCACCAGCAATGCTGGCTCTAACAAAAGGACAAGGTAGAGTGATAATACCCTGTTACTTCCAAGGCACCTATTTAGATCAGCAGTTTATACCCACTCTGGAATCCAATCATTCTTTGACGAATTTTTCAAAGGATTCTCAAGCAAAGGAAAGGTAGAAAGGAGTTCTTAGCCAACCTCACCAAGCCCCGAAGATTGCCTAGTACTAAAACTCCCTCAAATTTCCTGCTTCTGAGAAGCAGCCTGAAGGCCTTGATGTTTTTATACTCATACGGAATACTAGCAGGCATACTAGGGATGTAGTGATGAGGAACATTCCTCCTAGGGACTAAGATGCACTCAGTTATCAAAATTTCAACAGATGCCAATTTGATGCTGACGGTGCAACATCTACTTATTACTTGTTAAGAGTATGCTTGAGGTACTGGCATGGATGAAAAACTTTCAAAGCTACCTAAATACAGACTAGTTTAATGTAAGGCTGGGAAAGGATACGGATGAAGAAGTCTCTCCTACAACTGACACAAATAAAATAGGACCACAGAATTGCTTACAAGACATACTCTTACAATGAAGTACATAGCTCTTTAATTCATATTATTTAAATCTATTTCTTTAACTTTACCTATACTGATATTGTGATGCAAAAGAGCCACAAGTTAAAGTACTTGACACTTTAAAAAATCATGACTTTTTTCATATCCATGTGCATGTATGTATGTGTATGCAGACAGATTCAGAAGCACATACAACAAATGAATATATTCACATCTATGTGTATACATATATGTGTGTTTGCATCTGAATATGTATAT
>JAQQSV010024832.1:0-10085 GCA_028646515.1 Pseudochirops corinnae
ATCTACCACTATATCAAAATTCTGGTAGCTATTTTCTGCAGACCTCAAGGTCATTTCCCTTTCTTCCTCAATGAATTGGATAGCTGGGTTATAATTTTTATGCTGTTCTGAACTCCTGCCCTCACACTAATGGAAATTAAATAAACATACTGGTTTTCCCTCAAATACTCTAACCACTCAGTTCCTCAACTGAAGAACCTCCCATCAGCTACTCCTACACCCTATCTCAGCCACCCACACACAAAGGTGGTTATACCCTCAATCTTACCATCACCCATAAATACACCATCTTCATGTTCAAGAATTCTGAAATCCTCTTATATGGTCATAATCTATTGGCTTTTCACATTGCCCTCCCTTAAATAAGCCTACTCTTTATCCTCACCATGAAATCCAGTGTCTTGAATTCTCAATTCTCTTGGAGGCCACCTCCCTTGCACTAGCCACTCTCTCTCCTTCTCCCCATCTTGACTCCTTGGTGAAGCAATTCAACTCAACACTGTCTTCCTCTCTTGACTCTCTACCTCCCCTGACCTTATTTAATTTCTGATAATGCCTAGCCAAGCCTCATCCTTGGATCACTCCCAATATTGCTGAATGAAGGTGGAGAAAACCAACATTTCTGACTGGGTCCAATACAAATTTGTATTGAGTAACCTCAACTGGGCTTTCCCAGCTGCTGGACAATTCTATTATACCTTCATTATCAACTTTCTATTCCACTCTCTACAGTGACTTTTCTAAATCTTTTCATCTCTCCTCAAACCTGCAATGGTTATCCCTCCCCTAACTCTCTCAGCTGAGAAGATCATCTTATATTTGGCCTGTGAACTCTTTTTCCCTTCTTCCTCAACTCCTATCACTCAGAAGCATCCTTCCTTCCTTCCTTCCTGCCAAAGTTAACCCCTCTACTTATTCAAGCAATTCTCTTCCATCCTATTCCTTCAACAGATTGTGCCCTGCTATCCCTAGTCTTCTATGTTTTTTTCTTTCCCCCCCATAGAAACAATTTTAGCATTCATTCTTTAAATTTTCAATTGCAAATTCTCTCCTCACCTCACCTTTTCTATTATTGAAAAGGCAAGCAATTTGATATAGGTTTACATATGCAGTCATGCAAAATGTATTTACACATTAGTCATGTTGTAAAAGAAAACACAGACAAAAAAAAAAGAAAAATAAACTAAAAACAAATTATTTGATCTGCTTCAAACTCCATAAATTCTTTCTCTTGAGGTGGATAGAACTTTTCAGAAGTCCTTCAGATTTGTCTTGGATCATTGTACTGCTGTACTTGCAATGTAAGTAATTCACAAATGATTATTATGCAATACTGCTGTTTACTATTTAGTGTTTAAATAGTGTTTACTATTCTCGTTCTACACACTTCACTTTGCATCAATTCGTGTAAAACTTCCCAAGATCTTTTGAAAGCATCCTGCTTATTATTTCTTATACCACTCTAGTGTTTCATCACAATTATATACCACAACTTATTCAGTCATTCCCAAATGATGGACATCCCCTCAACTTCTAATTCATTGCCACTAAATTCACAAATCCACATATTCATACAAATCATAAATCTACAAATTCACATTCACTAAAAAAGTGGCTATAAGTACTTTTTGGACATATAGGTTATTTTACTTTTTGGGGGGGAAATCTTTTTTGGATAGAGACCTAGTGGTGGTATTTCTGGGTCAAAGAGTATGCATCGTTTTATAGCCCTTTGGGCACAGTTCCAATTTGCTCTCTAGAATGACTAGACTAGTTCACAACTCCATCAACAATGCATTTTTCCACATCCGCTCCAGCATTTGTCATTTTTCTTTTCTCTTATATTAGCCAATATGATAGATGTAAGGTAGTACCTCAAAGTTGTTATAATTTGCATTTATCTAATCAATAGTGATTTAGATAATTTTTTTTCATACAACTATAGACAACTCTGATTTCTTCTGAAATCTGCTCATTTCCTTTTACCATTTGCCAATCGGGAAATGACTTGAATTCCTATAAATTTGATTCAGTTGCTTTCCCGTTTTAATCTGTCTGCTAATTAGCTCATATTTTGAGATACTTATAGACATCTCAAACTGGGTGTATGGTAGTCATCTTAAATTCAATGTGTCCAAAACAAAATTATAATCTTATTCTTTGACTGCCTTCCCTATAACCATAGGAGACAACACCCACTCTCTCAGGCTCTCAACCTAGGAGTCATCCTGGATTCCTAGCTATCTCTTACTTCTCATATCCAAGCTCTTGCCAAGGTCTGTTAATTTTACCTTTGAAACATCTTTTGAATACTCTCCACTCTCTCTTCACATGCTGCTATCACTTTAATGAAGACACTTATCACCTTACTCCTTAATTATTGCAATAACCTAATATGTCTGCTTGGCCATTTCCCTTCCCCAGTCCCCACTCCCATCTACCCTCCATTTAGCAAATAAAATGATTTTCTTAAAATGCAGATCTAATCATGACACTAACCCCTTTGCCCCCACTCAATAAACTACAGTGGCTTCCTGTTGCCTTCAGGAACAAATACAAAATACTTGTTTGCCATTCTAAGTGCTTTATAATCTAGTCCCCTCTTATCTTTCCAGTCCTTTAATACCTCACTCCCTTACGTGTACTCTTTGATCCAGTGATTACTGGTTTCTTGGCAGTTTAACCAACAAGACATTCCATCTTTCAGCTCCAAGAATTCTCTTTGACTGCTTCCCATGCCTGGACTGCTTTCCCTTCTCAACTTTCCGTAGTGTCTTCTTTGGCTTTCTTTAATACACAACTAAAATTCCACCTTCTACAGGAATCCTTCTCCAATTCCTTTTGATTTAATGCTTCCCCTGTTAAATATTTCTTATTTATCCTTTATAAAGTTTGCTTTGTATGTATTTGCATGTTTTCTTACCTTGTAGACTGTAAGCTTTGTGAGGGAAGGGATCTCTTTTCTTTCTTTTGTAGATAACAGTGCTTAGGACAGTACCTGACACATAGTAGGCTTTTAATAAATGTTGATTGAGTAATCTTCAAGTATCACTTATGAAACCCCACAGTTCTTAAAAGTGCTTAAGAAATAAGGCATTCCTATGCTTTCCCTCAACACATCTTCATTCATTTAAATGCTAGACAAATACAATAAATCAAGCAATGAGCCTAGTCAGGCAAGGAGGGGAAATAAAAGAAAAAAAAGTTCTTCATTTTACAAGGATTCAAGATAATATGATCCTAGAATGGTATGCAAAAGTCTCATTTCTATCTTTAAAATAGAAAAAAAAACCTCAGAATCTCTTTTTTAAAAATGAGTTGTGAATATTTTTACAATGGGCACAAACATGGTAACTATATTTGGAGTCATTCTACTCCAAAATGTAACCATATAAAAGAGAGCAGGGATGGAAAGCAGATACAAGGTTCAGTTGTTTTTAGGGGTGTTTGTTTTAATCATCTAGTGACTTGGCATGTGGCCCATCTCCTTGTTATACCAAAGCTGTGCTGCCTGAACAGCCACATCTACTTAAATATCCCAGCAGGTATCCTCTTTGGCAGTAATCAGCCCCTGATCCCAAAGCTTACATCCCCAGGAACAGCTGTTCCAGGCCCACTTAGAATTATCTGATAACCAGGCACACACAAACAAGCATCCTGCTGCATCTTCCCTAAGCCATTTGCAGAGTGTGTCTGTAAATCATGCATTGATATTATGTACTTTTTTTCACTTAGTACGGTTTTATAAAATCGTTGACTTTTGGCTTAATTTGGGTTTGAGATCGGGTGAAATGGAAGGCAATGGAATTTTGGAGTGTCTTGTTATTTATTTATTTTTGGAAATGAACAATTAACACACACCATTCAGGAAGACAGCCAAGTTCAAATAAACTTAGTTCAAATAAAAAAGTCATTTGCATAACATTTGAATTACCATTAAAAGCAATTCAAAGAATATGTATTTCTTCACATATATAGTAATATTCTTCTGTTCCTCTATTATGTATTGATGCCCTCTATCTTTTATTTAAAATTAAAGTAAAAAAAAGACATAATTGTTCAGTAAGAATTCTTGAAAACTTCTTTAAAATAAGTAGCAGTGTCAATTAAAACCATCACTAAACCATTGCCCAATGCCTAATCATGGTGCAGAGGTGATCATGGATTCCTCCTAGTTATGTTGGCACAGTGCAATCTCTTATATAGTCTATTAAGTTGCAATGGTTGTGAATGGAAATGCAATAAGGTCTCCTGTCCATAGGGGCTCATCCCCAGGCAGGCCACAGATTAAGAATTATTGGCCATAGCTATCTGTCAATATTGACAAAATTACTGTAATGGTAATTTGAACATCTTCCCTGGGGCTTGACCCCTTGATAGGCTTGAGTGAATTTGAGGACTTTTCCTGATTTGAAAATACACTCTGCCCCCTATTAGGTGGAATGAGGTCACATGGAGCCTGTGGTGGGAGGCTTGTTTTTAAGGAAGGCCCATACCTTGTTACTTTGTGATTGGGCAGTGGGTCACATGGGTTGTGATGTTCTCTGACTCTGGAGAAAGCTACATATACACTGATGGGAGGTTTTGCTTTGGAGCTCACTCATAGGAAGAGTTGTGTGATTTGGCCAGATGAGACTCTGGGCAAACTTTGAGCCCCCTGACTTTAAATACCCAGATGTTGCTGCTTCTCTCTCTGGTAACTGACTAGGTATGGATGTAATGGTAAGATAGCTGGAAGCCATATCTGTTAGTCTGTTTCTCTTTCTGTATTTTTTATCTGCTTATAACTTCTGTTTGTATTTTCTCTGAATTTCAGGGTGCTAACTTTTTCCCCTGAACTAGGTAAATGATATATGTTTGATTAAACTAAGATGGTTAAACCCTTTTGAGTTGCTTTCCATTAAAAAAGCATATCAAAGAACCTGTGCTAGTAGCCATCCTGGGCATACTAGAGCTGCTTGCTGCTACAATTACATATCCTCATATAGATACAGATACACACATACATATGTGTGTGTGTGTGTATATATATATATATATATATATATATATTCATATATATGTATGTTTATATATATATGTATGTGTGTATATCACACAACCTAATCCTTCAATAATTTGAGGATATATATGTACATATATAAATGTACATATAGGTACCCATAGAGATCGATAGATAGAGATAGAGATAGAGAAATAAAAAACTGAAAGAAGAAAATTGTAAATTTGTAGACTTACCTAATAACTCTTGTGACCACTGTTTTCTCTTATAGTCTGAAGCACACAGTTGATCATTTAATTGCCTAAATGTTTCAAGTATGCTGGTTGTTGGCTTCTTAAAAGTGGGGATTGTCATTTGCCTTAGCTCTTAGCAAAATATTTGGCACATAGCATGGCATTTAATAAATGCAAGCTGACTAAGTAGATGATAGTCACAAGAATTTTATTGGATGACCTCTAATCTCCTCATAAAAGCTTAAATTAAATTGTTTTATACCTCAAACCCAATATTAAAAACTTCCATTTGCAAGAATACAACCTACCTAAAATCAGAAGCAAAGATTTACATCATTCACAGATGCATTTTGAATTAAATACAAAAATTAACACTTAAATTAAAATGGCTATATGTTGCTGAAGTATAAATTTATTTAATTTAACATGTTATATTTTATTTTTTCTTCCTTTTAATGGGAGAATATCCTTAACTTTGTACTACAGAATAAAGGAAGTCATTTTAATTTTGCCCAGTCTGTACTTTTGAGGAGAAAAATCTCTAATCTTGTAGAAATCTGGGCTATTTTATCTAAAGATCATTTAATTATTTTTCCTTTACTCTAGATATAGGTATAAATAAAGCTATTAAATTGTGTTTAGAGGCAACTCATATGAAACTCTTCAAGAAACTCATTATTATCATGACAGCCAAACTTCATGGTTAAAATTAGTTGAAGTAACTTGTAGAATGTGAAACCTAGAATGGATCTTAGAGTTCATTTATTTATATTCCCAACTAGATGAGACCCTGAAGTGCTGAGAGGTTTAAGTTATTTTTGGTCATCTCTCCCTCTCTCTGTCTGTGTCTCTGTCTGTGTGTCTCTCTCTCTGTCTCTCTCTGTCTCTCTGTGTCTCTCCCTCTCTCTCTCTCTGTCTCCTTGTCTCTCTGTCTGTCTCTCTGTCTCTCTCTCCCTCTCCCATTCTTTCTCTTTCTTTCTCTCTGTCATTTTCCCTGTCTCTGTCCTTCTTTGTCATTGTCTCTCTGTTTTGGTCTTTGTCTCTTCTCTCTGTTTCTGTCTCTGTCTCTGTCTCTGTCTCTGTCTGTCTCTGTCTCTGTGTGTCTCTCCCTCCTTTCCTCCCTCCCTCTCATTTCATAGACTCAGCCTTACTATTTGGAATGGTACTTAGAGACAATTTAGTCTAACCCCCTCATTTTAGATATAGAAATTTTCAAGAACAGGGAAGTTAAAGTTACTTGAATAACATGGAAAAAAAAAAAGAGTGGCAGTGTCTTGATGAAGCCCCAAGTTCTCTAATTGGCATTTCCATCTATAACACATCCACCTCTTAGTGACCATTCTTAAATTAAATTGTTACTTAAACTCTTTAAGATTGAATTTCCTCAGAGGTAAAATGGAGATAGCCATATGTCCACTGGATAATATATGGAGTTACACTAAGGACAGTGCTTGGTAAACCCTAAAGTGCAATATAAATGTGAGTTATTATTCTTTATACAGACAAATTCATAACCTCAGTTTCCTGCAAGTTTATCATGCATACATAGTGCTGTCTCGTACTAATCCAGCAAAGTGGTCCATACTCTTTTTCATGTCTTCACGAAGATCAAGTATCAGCATAAAATAACACCTAGTGAAGGATGTTTTCCAGGAAATTATATGCATAATCTAATATATATCAAAAAGAGAATGTTATCCTTGATGAACTTTTGATCTGACACTGTATGACATTTCCTATGCCCTATTATTAATAGATTTAATAAAATTAAACCTATTATATAATTGAATTGGTAATGGGAAATTAGTTTTCATATTCATGAAAAAGATACTAATTTAGCATGGCTGTGTTAAGTATGCCAGATCTCTGTAAATCTTGATCCACTAGGACATTGTTTTGGCAAGCACATATTAAGCACCTATGACATGCAAAGAACCATATTTTCCATCTAACATTAGTGCTATCCTTGTAAGAATATAGTATGTAGAATTCAATGATTATTTTTCATCTGTTGTGATATTTAATTATTTATTAGGCACATCAAAAATAATCAACTATTTGAAATAACCTGGTTATAAAATGAGGAAAGTCAGCATTACATATTCTAGTTTTTCTCAGAATCTAATCACCTATTGTGATTACTCTTTGGGTACCACTACAGTAATTCAGTGATCTCATCTCCATTAGAACATTTGGCATGAACCTTATTTGTTTTTAGTAAAGATATGTTTCCCAGATGTCCACATTCCTCTTAAAGATCATAGGATCATTGTTTCACAAAACACTTAACCAAATCAAAGCTTGTTATCTTTGTTAGTGAGACAACAAAACTTCAAACCATCTCTTCTGCCAAAATAACTGCTCTGCCATATGTTTCATAGCTGAATGGGGCAGGTGCTCTTGCTGTTTGCATGTAATATTTAGAAGGTGCCTGGTTACAAACATTGCTTTCTAATGTTCTTAACCACAAATGTTCATACAAAGAAACAGAAGGAAAGGAGTCATGTAAATAAGTATGCTGGTAGGGAAAAATAGAATAAGGGAACTATTTTGTCCATTTTAACACGGCTGCATCCATAGACTGTGTCTGTTCAAGTTCTGAAAGCTAAAAATCTAAAATAAATTACAAAATTGATACCTACTACTTACAATTTTCCCTACAAAGCAGAGGTTATTTTAGTGTTAAAAACCTTTTTGGTAGTCTAGTATAGTCTATGTATCTCTTTACTTTTCTTTTTTGCATTTTGGATGGGGGCAGGGCAATTGGGGTTAAGTGACTTGTCCAAGGTCACACGGCTAATAAGTGTGTCTGAGGCCAAATTTGAACTCAGGTCCTCCTGACTCCAGGGCTAGTGCTCTATTCACTGCACCACCTAGCCATCCCTATGTATCTCTTTTCATGATTTCAATAAATAAAATAAAATTCATTATATTGCATTGAATTTTTTTTAAAAGCTCACCAATCCTAAACTAAGACTCCCTATTCTTGAATGTCTTATGAGATAAAATAAAAGTGGTGGAATCCTAGTATTATATTATCACAAATATGCTAGTAATAGTTTATAATGTTATAAAATTTGCCTCCCAACCAGTTTGTAAAGCAGGTGGTATGATTATCATTTGAATGGAAATTGAGTTTTATAGAGATGAATTGACTTGCTTATTATGCTCACACAGCTAGCAAGTGTCAGGGTCTTTAATATGAAATAAAGTTACATTGGAATTGTATGTAGTTCTTTCCCCCAGCCCTACCCCCACTTAATATAGTAAATAAGGCTATAAGTAGTTAACATAAGAAAACAATATTGGCAAGTAATATTGCAGAGGGTAACACAGATGTCACTTAAAAACTGCTCTATAAATTAAGGGAGCATAACAGTTATTTACAAACTGTCTCATAAATTAGCTAAGCATAGGAACCACTGGCAACTGCCTCATAAATTAATTAAAGTTACATAGTGAGACAATGTGCTAAATTAGGGGAAGCCAACTAGTCTCTCATGTAATTGCCTTCAGTTCTGCTAACTAACTGTCCTTGATTTCTAAGCTTCATGTGAAGTCCAGGCATGCATAGCAAGACCAGTAAAACACCAGTACATAGTTGTCCTTTGTTCTGGAAGAGTACCCAGGTGACATCACAATGCTAGAATCAAGTTACAACACAACCAGCTGTGGCTGATCAGATAAATATGAGCTCAGAACGTTCTACCACAGTTCGGGCACAAATACTACATGTGAACATTTCCGGTGGAGTCAACTAATTTGCATATCTCATTTTTCTTTTGAACTTCTTCAATCCTGCTTTGTTATGGAGCAGAGCACCTTCTCTAATGAGGGAATACCATGCTGGGTGGTCCTGTGACAGTGTCTCCTATATCACACAATCAATTCCAAAGTTATTAAGAGAGGTCTTGAGTGTTTCCTAGTATAGCTTCTTCTTTTAAAAAAAAAATTTTATTTATTTATTTTCTTGTTTACATCATTCATTTCCATGAGATTTTGAGTTACAAATTTTCTCCCCATCTTTCCCCTACCCAATACCTCAAAACAGCCATCCCACTATATAACCCCTCCCCCAATCTGCTCTCTCCTATGTCCTCCCCCTTTCCCCTCTGACTTTCTGGTAGGGCGATGGATCTCCCTACCACAGTGCCTATATATCTTAATTCCCACTTGGATGTAGTTAATAATAATAATAATAATAATGACATACACATTTTTAACATTTGATTATAGAACTTTAAATTCTGGATTCTTTCCCTTCCTCCCTCATCACCCAACCCCACTGGAAGGACAAGCAATTAAATATAGGCTGTACATGTGAAATTGTGCAGAACATCTCCACAATGGACATATTGTGAGAGACTGATTATATGTCCCTCCTTCCTATCCTGCCTCCTGCCTTGTTCTATTCTCTACCCTGTCCCTGACACTGTCCCTTTACAAAAGTGTGTACTTCCAGAAACCCTTCCCCCAACTCTGCCCTCCCCTCCATCATCCCACCTCTCATCCCCATTCCCCCTACTCTCCTGTGTAGCAAGGTACCCAATTTAGAGTGTATGCCATTCCTTCCCTAAGCCAAATTCAATGAGAGTAAGGTTGACCCTTTCCCTTTTGCTTTCCTGTTCTTCCCCTCCATTGTAAGAATTATCCGTTGCCTCTTCTATATGAGATGATTAACCCCAGTCTGTCTCTCCCTGTCTCCTCTCATTCTAATCCTCTCCCACCTCAGAATTTTACTTTTTAGAGTATTTTCACTTCCTATTAAATTGATCCTGTGCCCTCTATGTATTCATATAATACATACTCAGACATGTGTTTATATGCATATATAAACCCTCCTATATAGA
>JAQQSV010024833.1:0-10085 GCA_028646515.1 Pseudochirops corinnae
GGGGAGAAAATCTGAAACTCAAGTGATTGTGGAACTGAATCTTGTAAACTAAAAGTAAATAAACAAGTCATTCAAAAAAAAAGACAAATCACCTCTTTATCAGAGACTATATGTATAAAGAAGGGTGGGAAAGGAGGAAATGGAGGTTGTGAGGTAAAAAGGGGGAGATGAGAGCTCTCAGCAAAGCATGAGTCTTCAGCTATAAGGGTAGAGGTAAGGAGTGATGTGGGATATTTTAGGAGAAGGTTTGAACATCCAGTATGGGGAGCGGGATAGATATAAAATGTTAACTATTATTACTGTGAGAAAAATAAGGACTTAACACTAAAACTACACAAGAACAAGCAACTAATAGGGTCATCCATAAATCTTAAAGGCAAAGAAAGGAAGTAATTATGTCAAGGTCAATTCTATCAGGGAAGTCTACCCAATCAGTGTTGCCTTTCTTAGTGAAGAAAAGACTATCAATAATTCAGTCCAGGGACAGAGCCAAGGTGGCAGAAAATGGGGGGGACTCAACTGAGCTCTCCCAAATTCCCCTCCAAACAACTTAAAAATAACTCCTCAAAATGAATTCTGAAGTAGAACTAAAAAAAAAGAAAGGACAGAGTGAAACAATTTTTCCAGCCCAAGACAACTTGGAGAGGTCTGTCACACTGCAGTGAGAGTAGAGCACAGGCCAGCAGCAGGCATTGGGGGCAACTGAATTGGCAGCAGCAGCAGCTTCTGGAATTCTCAGGCCACAGGGAGGGAAGGCAGTTGGACAACTTGTCAGAAGGAGATTACGGGATTTCTTTATTGGCTGTGGGTGCAGGACTCTGTTGCATTGTCCAGATATGAATCCAGGTCACAGTCCCAAGGTAAAGAAAACCAACAGCACGCCAGATCTTGCAGCCCAAGGAAGAAGGTAATCTGATCACAGTTCCACAGCATAAAAGACTGCTTACGGTCACTCACAGACCAGAGCACAGGCCAGGAGAATAGTAAACACACTTTTCCTTATATCCTATCACTTGAAAAAAACTGAAAACTTAACAGGTTTCCAGAATTAGCTCTTTTTAAAAAGCTGCACAAAAAACCTGAAGTTTGGGACAATACTCATTTCCCCCAAGGAGCAGAGCCCAACTTTAACACAAAGCTGAAAGTGAAGAAACAGGCTGGGAAAATGGTTGTTGTTGTTGTTCAGTCACATCTAACTCTTTGTAACCCCATTTGGGGTTTTCTTGCCAAAGATACTGGAGTGATTTGCCATTTCCTTCTTCATTTTGCAGATGAGGAAACTGAGACAAATAGGATTGTAACTTGTCCAGGGTCACACAGCTAGTAAGTGTCAAAGGTCAGATTTAAATGCAAGAAAATGAGTTTTCCTGACTCCAGGCCCCACACTCTACCTATTGCTCTACTTAGCTGCCTTTGGAAAAATAAGCAAACAACAAAAAAAGAATCTGACCACAGAAAGTTACTATGGTGACAGGGAAGATCAAATACAAACCCAGGAGAAGACAACAAAGTCAAAACTGCTACATCCTAAACCCTCAAAGAAAAATGTGAATTGGTCTCAAGCCCAAAAAAGATTTCTTGAAAGATCTCAGAAAGGATTTAAAAATCAAATAAGAAAGGTAGTAGAAAGGGGGGGGGGGGGTGGAAAATGCAAGAAAGTCATGAAAAAAAGAGTCAATTGCTTGGTAAAGGAACCACCAAAAAATACTAAAGAAAATAACACCTTAAAAACCAGAATAGGCCAAATGATAAAAAAAAAAAAAAGCACAAATATACACAAAAGAGAACTTCTTAAAAAGCAAAACTAGTCAAATGGAAAAGGAGGTACAAAATCTCACAAAAGAAAATAATCTCTTAAAAATTACAATTGGGAAAGTTGAAGCTAATGATTCCACGAGACATTAAGAAACAAAATCAAAATAATGAAAAAATATAAGAAATTGTGAAATATCTTGGAAAAACCAAATGACCTGGAAAATAGATCCAGGAGAGATAATTTAGTAATTACTAGACTACCTGAAACCCTGTAATAGTAATGGAATTTGAAGTTCCCCTTGTATTGGCAAGCTAACAGGTACTTAGCAAGTACCAAGTTAATGATTGTGTCAAGTATTACAACCCAGAACTTGTGAATCTCACAGTGGGATGAACTTACTGAAGTAACAGTAAGGGACAGGACAGGGAGGAGCTAATACCTTATATTAAAAAAAGGCCCAAGCTAGAGAGGCAGAACTACTTGGAGCGAGCTTCTGGAGGCTGGGTTGCTACTGCTGGAAAGAGAGAAGAGAACTGAGAACTGAACTGAGAACTGAGGACCAAACTGAGAATTGAGAAGAACTGAGAAACGAGAAGAGAGGAGAACTGGGAGGAGGCATGGCTGTGGTGTCAGTACTTTGTCTGTCTGTTTTGATGTTACTTTGTCAGATTCGTCTGCTGTTAGAGGACAGTGCTGTTGTTACAGAAGCCCTGGGACTTTGCTGTTGGTTCAGAAGCCCTGAAAGAGGATTTTCTTGTTGTATATTTACAGAAATCCTGGAGGAGGGTCTTGCTGATGATTTCAGAGGCCCTGGGACTATACCGATGATTTATGTTGCGTTCTCAGACCTTGCTGGTGGGTCTGAGTTGATTTCACAGGCAGAACATGAATTGATGAGGATGCAAGCAATGTGAATGAATGTTATTGTAGCTTTGTTAAGCTCTGTCTTCCCAGGAATAGAAACTGCGAAGGATTTGAGGTGGACCAGACACTATGAACTTCAGTGTGGAACGGGAACTGGACAAGGAACTACACAAGAGGCTGGACAAAGAACTGAGAGCTGTCTGCCTCTGAACTCAGGTGACAGTGGAATAGATTCAGGCAGGAGCTGGGACCATGGAAGAGGAACCATGGAATCTGAGAGCCTGCCTCAAGTCAAGATGAAAAGACCTCTCCTTGGGTATTTAATACAAACTAAGAAGATCATGATTTACTAAAGGTGGAGAATTTTGACCTTTACATTTAGATGACTGAGTTAAGGACTTACTAATTAAGGATGATTGGAAACTAATCTCCAATTAATAAGAGGAAGACTTTGATTGAAGAGATTAAGACAATGTGACCTAGGGGTGGAAAACTTTTGACCTCTGTATTTTGTGTCAATTAAGGAGGCTTGCCTCCTTAAGAATGACTGAGTTACTAAACGAATGTACTTTGTTTAAAACTATGCGACCACTTTGGTGAAAACTATATGGCCACTTTAGTGATAACCTGTTAAGCCAAAACATTGTAACTGCTGTATTTTAATTTCTGTGAATGTTTTACCTTAATTTGTTACTGAATAGAGAGTTCACTATACTGTGCAATCAGAACCTTGAAAGCTGTTCACAGCAGCAATCCTCTGGAAAGCTGCTCGTGCTTGGCTTTACAAAGCCATGATCAAAAAAAAGATCCTAGACATTGTATTTCAAGAAACTATGAAAGAAAACTGCCCCAATATCCTAGACGCAGAAGAGAAAATAGAAAGTGAAAGAACTCACCCATCACCTTCTGAAAGATCCCAAAATTAAAACTTCCAGGAATATTATAGCCAAATTCCACAGCTCCAAGGTCAAGGAGAAAATAATGAAAGTCAAGAAAAGCATAAAGGTAAACAGGAAAGAGGAATCATAAGGGATTTTATAAGATTAAACTGTTTTCGCTCCTATGGGAAAATACTTGTAACTCCTAAGAACTCTGTCATTATTATGGCATTTAGAAGGAGTATACATAGACAGAGGGCATGGGTTTTAAGTTGAATATGATGGGATAATATCTAAAAAAATAAAATTAAGGGGTGAGAAAGAAGAATGCACTGGGAGAAGGGAGCAAGAGAATATAGCAAATTATCTCACATAAAATAAGTACAAAAGCTTTTACTGTGGGGGTAGGGGGACATAGCAGACTATACTTGAACCTTACCCTCACAGGAATTGGCTCAAAGAGGGAATAATATACACACTCTGTTGAGATCACAGGAACCTATCTTACCCTACAGCAGTGGTTCTCAACCTATGGGTTGCGACCCCTTTGGGGGTCTAATGACCCTTTCACAGGGGTTAAAGGGGTCACCTAAGACCATCAGAAAACACGTATTTCCAATGGTCTTAGGAACTGAGACACGGCTCCTCTATCTGTCTCCAGGCGGGTCCACCCACATGCAGATACACCCACATATGAGTATTAAAGGGTTGCAGCATTAGGAAGGTTGAGAACCACTGCCCTACAGGAAAATCAGAGGGGAAGAGGATAAAACTGGGAGTGAGGGAGCTGATAGAAGGGAGGGCAGGTTGAGGGAAGCAGTAGTCAGAAGCAAAACACTTTTGAGGGTAGTCAGTGAAAGGAAAGAGAGAGAAAGATAAGCAGGGGGCAAAACAAGATGAAAGGAACACAGCAATCGTAACTGTGAAAAAAATTTTGCAGCAAGATTCTTTGATGTAGACTTCATTTCTCAAATATAGAGAGAATGGAGTCAAATTTATAAGAATACAAGTCATTCCGCAATTAATAAATGGCCAAAGGATAGACACAGACAGTTTTTAGAAGAAGAAATCAAAGCTATCCATAGTGATAGGAAAAAATGCTCTAAATCATTATTGATTAAAGAAATGCAATTTAAAACAACTCTGAGGTACCACTTCACACCTATCAGGTTGGCTAATATGACAGAAAAGAAAAATGACAAATGTTAGAAGAGATGTGGGAATATTGGGGTACTAATGCGTTGTTGGTGGAGTTGTGAACTGATCCAATCATTCTGGAAAGCAATCTGGAACTATGTCCCAAGGGCTACAAATCTGTGCATACACTCTGACCCAGCAATACCCCTATGCGGTCTACTTTGGGATATACTCAAAGAGATTTTTTTTTTAAACCCACAGGAAAAGGACTACATATAAAAATATATATATATAGCAATTCTTTTTGTGGTAGCAAAGAATTAGGAACTGAGGGGACACCTATCAATTGCGGAATGGCTGAACAAGTTGTGGTATATGACTGTGATGTAATGCTATTGTACTGTAAGAAATGATGAACAAGATACTCTCAGAAAAACCTGGAAAGACTTACATGAACTGATGCAAAGTGAAGTAAGCAGAACCAGGACAACAATATACACAGTTAAGAGTCACACTGTCTGGATCATCATCAACTGTGAATGACTTAGCTATTCTCAGCAACACAATGATTCAAAACAATTCCAAAAGATTTATGGTGAAAAATGTTATCCACCTCCAGAGAAAGAATTAATGGAATCTGAATGCATATAGAAGTCTACTTTTAAAAACTTTATTTTTCTTGTTTGGGTTTTTTGATCTATGTTTTCTTTCACAACATGACTAATATGGAAATATGTTTTGCATAACTGTATATGTGTAAGCTATATCAAATTGTCTGCCTTCTGGGGGAAGGGGAGGAGAGGGAGGAAAGGTTAGAATTTGGAACTCAAAATTTTTAAAAATGTCTGTTTTTACTTGTAACTGAGAAAAAAATAAAATATAAAAATAATGTAGTCCAACTCTTATTTTACAAATGAGGAAATAGAGGCCAAAAGAGATGAAAAGACCTGCCCCAGGTCATCTAGCCAGTCAGTCAAAGGCAGAAATGGGATTAGCACCCAGTGATCCAGTTTGAGGCCAGGGCTCTTTCAACTACTCTTTTATCTAGGCCTAGAAATTTAAAAGCAGCACACCTCAGCCTGGTGCCTGGGTCCCCACCCATAAAGTAGGTGTAATGCTTACAACATCAGTGTGCTACAAATTTAATTAGTGCTTAGAGAGCTTACAAATAAAAGTACTATGTGTCAAGTGGAAAGGATGTAAGGGGAAAAAGAATACTCCCACAAAGACCCAGTTTCTCCACAAGTGAGATCAACCACCAACACAAACTGATGATCACAGGCTGAATGGGACCTCAAAACCTGTAACAATACTCACACAAGGTAACTTCAGGTGGCCAAAATGGGAAAACTAAAAATCTTTGTAACTTTAAAACTGTAAACCCAAAAACCTTTGTAAACCTTAAAGCAACACATAAATAAGAATTATTTAAATCTATTAATTAACATAGTACATAGAACATTAGAACGTTTTTGAAAAGGGCCTTAAAGAGCAACTAATGGGAATCCCTTTGTTTTAATTAACAGCATCACAGACTGATGGAATCATGCATCTAGGGCTGTAAGGGTACTTTAAGGACATCTAGCCCAACTGCCTCATTTTACAGATGAGAAAAGTGAAGCTCAGAGAGTTTAAAATGACTTGCCCCGGGTCACACAGTCAGTAAGTATTATAAGTTAGTTCTGAACCCAGTTCTTCCTCAAATCTACCCATGGGGCCACATGCATCAAATCTTCTGCGGAAGAGTTCCCCTCACCTCTGCCTTCAAGTGCCTTTTGGCCAGGTTAGTGTTTAATTAGCATGGACTGCTATTAGAGCATGCCTGATCTCCCTGAGGAGCTTCAAGGAAAAGTGACCTTTTCTACATGCCGGAAATCCTGGAACTATTTCTTTGGATAGGCCAGAAACCTGCTAGCCATTGGGATCAAAAAAGAACTATCCTTTGTGAGAGCCAATAAGGGGCAAATAAAGGGAAAACGGCACCTTTCTTCCTATTAACACTCTGCCACAAAATATCTCATTACTGACAGCTCCAGAATACATGAAAGAGGTGTGCATAGTACAAATGCTATTACTTTGATGCTATGTTTAGAATTTGTTGACATTAATTTTAAAACCAACATGTATTTACAAAAGAGATATACTTGGAATATGCAGGAAGCATCTGATTAGAGCAAATATTCTACTCAATAACTTTAAGCATCATTCTGTTCTACAATGAACAGAATAACTCCTTTTAAATGTACATACATCCACATGCATATGTGTGTCCCACTAAAGGTCAACTCCCACACTGCTGCCATTTAAAATCCTACCAATCCTTTAAGGCCCAGCTCAAATGCCACCTCACCCATGAAGCACGGAGGCAGCACAGTAAAATGGAAACAGGGTTGGATTGAGAGTCAGGAAGACCTGAGTTCAAATCCTGCTTCAAATACTTACTAGGTAACCCTGGGCAAGTCACTTAACTCTCTCAGTCTCCTCACCCATAAAATGGAGATAATAATAGCAACTACTCCCCAGAGTTGCCAGGAGGATCACCTGGGAACACAGGTGAAAAGCTTTGCAAACCTTAAAATGTTATAGAGATGTTTTGTTGTTGCTGTTCGGTCATTTCAGTCATGTCCGATTCTTAACGACCCCATCTGGGGTTTTCTTGGCAAAGATAATGGAGTAATTTGCCATTTCCTTTTCAGGTAAATTTTACAGATTAAGAAAACTGAAGCAAAGAGGGCTAAGTGACTTGCCTAGGGTCACACAGCTAGAAAATGTGTGAGGCCAAATTTGAACTCAGGAAGAGGAGTCTTCCTCACTCAAGGCTCAATGCTCTACTCACAATGCCACTAACTGCCCCACAGAAATGCTAGCTATTACTATCTAAGATGCTAAGCCTTTTCTTATACGCCTCTAGTCAGAACTTACTTTTCATTCCTCAGGATTTCATAGACCATTTTGTTTGGATCTTTTTATCCCCTTAGGCTCTACTTTGCATTGCAATTGTTTGTCTACTCTCATCTCTCTTTTATACAGCAAGAAAGAAATCTTAGTTTGTGCCTTGCACCAGTCCATTAAAAGTGTTTCATTTTTAAAAATGCTGACTACAAACTCCTCTGGTTTAAAGAAAATCTTAAACTTCTTCCCCACTGAATGATAGGGTTTATTATGTCACCAATGGATCCATATTCTAAGGAGAGCTACAGAACAGTTATTTTTAGAACACAGAATATCAGAGCTGGAAGGTCCCTCAGAGCAAACACGTCAAAGATGGGAGGGACCTGAGAAAATGGAATGTCAGATTTGAAAGTGACCTTAGAGATCACCTAGGTCTTTTGGGGCAGGACTGTATTGTAGGAGCTTAATAAATGCTTGATTGATCTATTCCCCTTCCTACTTATAGATGAGGAAATAGGACTCAAAGACAGGACATGACTTACCTAATGCACCCACTCATGAACATGAAATAGCTAGAGAGCAAGAGAAACTCCAACAGGAACTGATAAGTTATTGCAACTGACTTTATAATTCATGAAGCTAACACCAATTTTTTAAGAAAGCAAAAGGAGGAAGAAGTTTTAAGCCCTTAAAAAAGTACTGGCTGGAGACTTCCTGGCAACCTTCCTCTCTATTCCAGTAAGTACAAATGATTGAGAAACATGTTTCAAGAATTCCTTTATTTATTTACTGGAAAGTTTGACATGAGGGCATTTAAACTGTGGAAAGTATTTGTATTGTGCTCTTTCAGATTGTAGGTAAAAATCACATCCTTGAAAAGTAAATGAATGACTGAAAATCACTTGAAAATTATTTTTCCTTTGAATAAGGCAATATGGTCAATTCAATTCCACATAAATTTATGAAGTTCCTATTACCCGCAAGGCCCAGTGATTTTATAGAATCATAGAACGTTGCAGCTAAAAGAAATCTTAGTGATGGCTAATGCAGAAATGTGTTTTCAATGATTTCATATGTATAACAGGTGGTCTATTTCTTGCCTTCACAGTAGATGAGGAAGGGGTGAAAAGAGGGAGGGAATTTGGAACTGAAAATAAAATAAAACTGAATTTCAGCAAGTCAATAAATAAAAGGTGACTTTAAGTCCAAACCATATATTTTACAAAGGTAGAAACTTAGTCCTAGGGAAGGGAAGCAGCCTTAGTCAATAAAGGTTTTTGCTATTTTGTTTCAAGCTTGATCATATGAAGTACTCTACTACTCATACCTCAGATCATGATGCTAAACTAAAAGCCAACATTTTCCAAGACAGATTTCACGGTGAATCCCATCATAATACCACCGTGACTGAACAAAATTCTGCAATATAAATCAGAGTAAGAAAATGTGTTAAAACAAATCTGAAAGGCTAAAAGATACTCAGGTTCTCTGAATGTTTGAACCTAATACAGACTCAAAAGTGTGTATGTCATTTCCCAGACTAACCTGGACAACTTGCTCAATTTAAAACAGCTCCACAGGGGCGGAGCCAAGATGGAGGCATAGGAGCAGCAAGGTACCACAGCTCCCACACAGCCACATCAAATACCCAAAAAATATGACTCTAAACAAATTTTAGGGCTCGAAAATGCACACAGATATATCTCCTGCTGAAGGCAGCTCAGCTTAAAGGGACCATCTGAGCTCTGGGAGCCGAAACCAGCCCAGCCTGAAACTGAGGCTCTGCTGTGGGGGTGGCTAGACGAGCGGAGCTGCAGCTGGAGCTTCAGGAGAGTGGATCTGCGGCAGCTGTGGCAGTTTCCAGAATAATCAAGCCATAAGAAAAAAGGACTAAGTGAAAGGTCAGTGGAACTCCGCTAAAATTGGGGGAGAAAAGCATATCTGGCCAAACTGGCTCCAGGGCAAGGAAGCAGCAGAAGCAGTGGCCCTGCAGCCACCTCCATGTTGCTGCTTCAGAGTTCCTGGCCTGCAGGCTGAAGTGGGGCCAAGCGATCATTCACAGGCCAAGTGCTCTTGAGCGGCCTGGATCTGGATTGTGGTCTTGGGTGGTGGTCCTGGGATGCATTTTCAGTGAGCCAAAGCTGGTGGGGGCTGCAGTAGCCTCCTTAAAGCTCCAGCAGCTGGGAAAACCCCAGCAATTTGGGATAGAGCTTTCCCCTCTGGAAGCAGAGTTCCACAGAGCTAAAAAATCAGTGACTGGTTACTATGAACAGGCAAAAGAAGCAAAGTAAGAATAGCAACCAAACTCTAGAATCCTTCTTTGGGAACAAGAAGGATCAAAGCAGGGAACGGGACGAAGACAACACGGTGAGAACTCCCACACCAAAAGCTTCCAAGAAACACGAAGATTTCCTAAAAGCTAGAGATCAGCTTAAAAAGGATTTTGAAAACCAAATGAGAGAAGTGGAGGAAAAATTGGGAAGAGAAATAAGAATGATGCAAGAAAATCATGAAAAGAGAGTCAACAACCTGACTGAAGAAATTAACACCTTAAAAAA
>JAQQSV010024834.1:0-10085 GCA_028646515.1 Pseudochirops corinnae
AAGAGTTGGGGGAAGGGTGATGAGAGTTGGGGTGATGGAGGGGAGTGCAGAGAGGGGGGGAGGGCTGATGAATATTCACATTTCTGTAGAGGGAGAGGGACAGGGTGGAGAGTGGATGGGGGGGCAGGATAGGAAGAGGGGACATTTAATCAGACTCTCACAGTGTGCTCACTATGGAGAGGTTCTGCGTAATTTCACATGTTCAACCTTTATTTGATTGCTTGTCCTTCCAGTGGGGGTAGGTGCCGAGGGAGGAGGAGAAAGAATCTGGAATCTGCAGTTCCATAATCAAATGTTATAAATATATATCTATATCTTTATGTATATATGCAATTATTATTATTATTATTATTGACTACATCCAACTGGAACTTGAGATACACAGACACTGTGGTTGGGAGATCCATCCTGCCCCACCGAAAAGTGACATATTAGAGAATAGACTGGGGGAGGGAGGACACACTGGGATGGCTGTTTTGGGGCAGTGGGTGGGGAAAAGAGGGAGAGAAAATATGTAATTCAAAATCTTGTGGAAATGAATGATGCAAACTAAAATAAAATTTAAAAAAAAAGAATGATAATGATTATGATCTCATTTTTGTTTTTGTTTGCTTTTTGGAGAGGAAGACAGGGCAATTGGGGCTAAGTGACTTGCCCAAGGTCACAAAACTTGCAAGTGTTAAGTGTCTAAAGGCAAATTTGAACTCAGCTCCTCCTGACTAGAGGGCCAGTGCTCTATTCACTGCACTGTCTGGAAGCCCCTGATGATCATGATCTCAGTAGAATTTGTAGAGTTTTTAAAGTTTTGCTAACTGTTTTACATGTTATATCATTTGATCCTTACAACAACGCAATAAGATACTTTTATGTTTGTAATTTTGCTATTCAGATAACTGTCTGAGAGGAGTCATGCAAGTCTTCACACAGATAACAGTTGTCTGAGACATGATTTTCACCATGGCTTCCTGACTCCAAATCAGTTTTCAATCACCTGAGCCCATAATTGCCTACCAAGAACAAGTTTTGAATTGATAATTCATGTCTGTTTTTATTTGCCATTATCTTTTCTTTTCTGAGAATGATTCTATCAGCTCATCTTTCTGTGAATGGGGTTACATATCCCTTGAAAATGCATGAGATTGATCATTTTATTACTCAAGAGGAGTATTGACCAGTGAATAAGCAGTTATTACACACCTGCTATATTCCTGGCATTGTGTTAAGAGCTGAGGATTCAAAGAATGGCAAAAAGTAGTTAGCATAGAACCCCATTAACGAGCTTATAATCTAATGGGGAAAGAAAACAGAAAAAAAAATGTAGATGTGAGAGGATAGGGTGGAGTGACTTAACATCAGTAACTTAACAACAGTCCAGAGAAGCATAGCAAAGAAGAAAATGAGTATATGACTAACAAGGCTGTCTTTTTCTTGGATAGAGATTCTAGAAAGAAGGGTTTCCACCTTCTAGTCAGAGGAAGTTAAGGACTCAAGGGGCAGAGGTCACTGATGAGATGTGAGCCATATTACTGAAGTAATCTATCAGGATGAAGTTGTTCCTGGGGCATGATGGAGAAATCCAGAGAAGTGCAGCTGGTTGGGAAATGAAGAAGGTTATGGCCTTCAAGGGAAATACTTTTTCTTTAATAGCACCTTTCTCTGAACTAAAAATGAAGCACTTGCAGAATTGCCCTCAACCTTGAGTTGTATAGCCACACTATGAGGGGCCAGAGCAGGGGTGTGGAATCTGTGACCTCAAGGCCATAAGGTCACCCCTCTAGGTCCTTAACTATGGCCCTTTGACTCAATCCAAACTTCACAGAATAAATCCTTTTAATAAAGAGATTCATTCTGTGAAGTTTGGATTCAGTCAAAGAGCTGCACTTAAGGACCTAGAGGGGTACACATGGCCTTGAGGCTGCAGGTTTCCCACCACTGGGACAGAGTATCTAATTATTGCCAACCCTTCCTAGCTGTGAATTTTTTAGGAGATCCAGGTACAGGATGAATGCTTCATGTTTGTTAAGTAATTTATCAGAGTCTTTTCCTTCACAGTGAATGGTAATGAATCTCATGGACTATTTGTGAATTTCGTGTTTCCTGTATTTGTTCATGTGTCCTTGTGACTCTTGCTCCTTAAGCATTCTCTGAGGTGGAAGAAATTTAAAAAAAAAAGGTATTGGGGCAGCTAGGTGGTGCAGTGAATAGAGCACTGGTTCTGGCATCAGGAGGACCTGCGTTCAAAACTGGCCTTAGACACTTAACATTTACTAGCCATGTGACCTTGGGCAAGTCACTTAATCCCAATTGCCCTGCCTTCCCTCTTCCAGTAAGCAAAGAAAAAAAAATGTATCACAGATGTATAATAGTTACCATTTTAAGGGGTGACCTTGCAATTTACACATAAGGAAAGACCAGACAGGATTTATATCTCAGGTTTGATTTTTAAATTTCCCTTGAATTTTACTCTGGAGTGATGGCAAAGATAAAGAGATAACTAACCCTGGTAGGATCAAGCCCCCAAGACTGAACCCAGAAACTTTTAGGTGTTAAGAAATAATTACTAGCTAGGATTTTACCTTTTTGGTTGTATCATTTCAGTCATGTTCAAGTCTTTGCGATTCTGGAGTGGCTTGCATTTTCATCTGCAGCTCATTTTATATATGAGGAAAATGATGCAAATAGGGGTAAGTGACTTGCCCAGAGTCTTGCAGCTAGTAAGTATTCAAGACTGGATTTCCACTTATGAAGGTGAATCTTCCTGATTCAAAACCTAGTGTATCATCCACTAAGCCACCTGGTGGTCCTAAAAATTATTTATTTTTAAAACAAGAATGAACTTAGGTATACTCTAGAGTACCATGTTTCTTTTCTAGAAGTCACCAAGTTCAAAGGGATTCAGTTGTCTTTGACTCTTCATGACCCCATTTGGAGTTTTCTTGGAAAATATACTGGAGTTTGCCATTTCCTTCTCCAGTAGATTAAGTTAAACAAGGGTTAAGTGACTTTCCCATGGTCACACAGATATTAAGTTTCTGAGGGCAGATTGAATTCAGATCTTCTTCAGTCTAGGCCCAATGTTCTATTTACTTTGCCATCTAACTGTCTCTTTCATTATCTCATATGATCTTCACCATAATTTATTCTATTAATTCTATTTTATAGATGAAGAAATTGAGACTCAGAGATATTCCCTTTGTAGCATCTGTTGCCTCTGACCTCTTTTCTCTCCTCACACAGCTACCAGTCTAGTTCAAGCCCTCATCATTCCTTGCCTTCATTATTTAAATAGCTTCTTAATTATTGTCCCCAACCCATCTCTCCCCACTCCATTCTATCTTATACACTGCTGCCAAAGTAATTTTCCTCAAGCAGAGATCTAACCATGGCTCAACACTATTCAACTAGTTCAAATGATTTCTTATTGTCTCTATGATAAAAATATAACCTCTGTTTATTGTATAAAAGCCTACACCTGGCATTAGCTTATCTCCAGGTTCTATGGAAACCAATTCCCCTCTGGCACTCCATGATCTAACTACACTATTCTTCTCTCTTTTCCTCACACAAACAATTAATCTCCTTTCTCCTTGTCTTTGCACTGACTCTCTCACATTCTTGTTATGTACTCCCTCATAAAGTCCTTCTTTTCTTTTAAATCCAGGTAAAGTTTTCCTGATTGCCCCCAGCTATTAGTGTTACCTCTCCCCAAATACCTTTTATTCTATATTACCCTCCCAAACTACTTAGTTCTGCCCCACCAGCCATAAGTACTGTCCCTCCCAAATGAAAAAAAAAATTATATAGGTTTTTGTGTGTGTATTAAGCAAATATATATATATATATACACACATATATATACACACATGCATAAATATATATGTATATGTATCTATACCCATACACACACATATACACATGTATTAGAAGATAAGCTCCTTGAGAATAATAGTTGTTTCATTCTTTGAATTTGTATTCCCATTCCTGGAACAGTGCCTGAAACATAGAAGGTACTTAATACTTATAGACTGATGATAATAAATCAAGTGTCTATGGCCATAGAGTTAAGTATCAGAGGTAAGATTTAAACTGAGGTCCTCTTAATCTTAAGTGTAAACTCTACTATACCATGGTGAATTCCAAATAGGATAAAACTGCAGATCTAAAAAATATCCCCAGAAAGAATTTTTCTTCATGTACCTAAAAATGTGTGGCTGTATTTGGGGTACTCTCTTGAGTAATTTAGTTTTAGTAGAGAGGAATATTGGGAAGGTTTGAGATATTGTAGAGAGCAGAGAAAATTTTTAGTCCTCCACCTTATTGCTCATGTCACAAAGTATCAGGAACTTGCATTTAAACAGGGAAAACAGAGCATAATTTGGAAGTGGAAATCTGGGCAAAGGGAATGGAGATAGAACTGGGGCAAAGAAGTTAATGGAAGGTAGAGCAATCTGAAGAGTAAGACGGATTGGGAATTAAGTGAGCAGCAGGGTTTAGGATCTCCATAAAATAACAAATGGCCAGGGTCCAAATAACCAGTAAGTCAATCCTCCATAATATATAACATCACATGTGATGGCAATAATTTTGTTATTGTAAAACAATTGCTTTAAGTGTAGTATTTATGAATATGTAGTATTGCAGCTGCATAGTTTGCAACTTAAGTAAAAAAAATTAAATAGTATTTAAATACTTCTAATAATTATCATAGTAACTTTGCTTAAATGGTAGAACATAAAAAAGTTTAATGTCCAATGCAGAATATGAGAGAGTTCCATAATTCATTCTTACATTTGTATATTCTGCAAATCACCAAGTGGGTTAGAGAAAATAATCAGAAACAAAACAAAAACAAAAACAAAAAAACAAAACAAAAAGCCTACTTAATTTCAAAGGGGTGAATATTTTACTGAAAATATATAGAATGGTTTAAAGTTGATTCAAGGGAAGATAAATAAATCTCTTTTTTCCCCTCCTGTATTCCATTGCATGGAGATACTTCCCACCTAGATGTTATGAAGAAAATCTCAACAGAAGGGATAACAGCCCAGGAGATTAGAAAAGTTAACACAGACTAGACACCATCAACTAAAGCTCTTTTAAAAACAAAGGCCATTACATAGGATAACCTCTCAATCCTTTCAATACTGATTCCATTACAGATTTGAAAGAATTTTCACCCTTTTTGAGGTGTATTTATTCTGTAATGAACAATTTAACAGATTAAAAAAAATAATAAACAAATTAAAATGCAATGAAATATTCTTGGCTTGGAAACCATTCTAAGTTGAATAGCAAAATTATGAAAATAGTCACAATGGCAGCTCTTCACTGATGTGTTACTATAGGAGTGGGATGTGTTGTTACCATGCCCATATTCCCTTTGTTTGGATAGCCCCAAAGTGAATCAATCATAGCCAAGAAAACAACGTATACCATGATTACATCAGTGGAATATTAATAAAAACAAATACATAACTGTTTTTACATGTTTGTAAATTTACAGCAAAGACAAGATTAACTTCAAAGAAATGATATAAAAATCACCCTAACTCTTACATTTTCTTATTGTAATAAATCAAATTGCTCCTTTTTTTTCCTCCAGTTTCTAATTTTCTTTTTTTCATTTTAAATTTTAAATTTTACTGTGTTGGATGACTCTTGGTGAGTGACTAGTGTAAGAGTCAAGGGAGGGGATTTGAGTGATATAAAAAAGATACACATAAAATTCTATTAAAAAAAACATATTGGATTTACTTTCTCCTAGAAAAGCTGATACCTTCCTCCTAAAGTCTATTTCTAAAAATTTAGTAGACTTCTGGAAGTGATGAGGATTGTATATACATATTCCCCTTTTAACTGAGATAAAACAGAAGTACTATATATCATAAAGCATTGGATAGGGTGCTCTACTTGGAGGCAGGAGATATTTCACATATACACACCTGCACACACACACACCTGCACACACACACACACACACAAACACACACTTACTTATAACTACATTATTAGTTGTTTGTAGTTTTCCCTCCTGTACTCTTTCTATTTTTTTTTTGCTGCTTTATTTGTACTCTGTATGGTTTATTTTTAACCCTAAACAATGCAAAATTCAATTCACTGTGATAAAAGTAATTTAGTTCCTATTTTAGGTTTCTAAGTTTCATTAAGTTCTGTTGATTTTTACTTTACTGATAGCTAAGTCAAGTGTTTTGATATGTTTAAAAAAAAACAAAAACAACACTGATGCTTATTTTTATAGTTTTTTGTATAATTTCAGAATATGTTCCTTTAATATTCTCAAGCATATCTCCAGATTAGTCTTCTACTGGAAAGTGTCTGCTATTTCTTTTTTAGCCTTCTTTCATAAATTCCTTCATGAAACAATTAGTTGGGTATTTTGTTTTTCCAAGGCCGCCTAAGTTATTCTTTAATCCCATAGCTCTCCTAGAGGAAGTGTACCATTGACTCTCTCTCTGAAGTTAAAATGGTATAATACTTCATGATTGGTCCCCAGGGAGATATTTTTGTCTATTTATCTTCCCCTGCATTTCATTTAGCAAAGTAACTGAAGGCAGGAAAGAACCAAGCCCTTAATCTTTCTGATTCTCTGCCATCCATTAGGCAAATATCTAATTTAATGAATGAGTCTTCTATTTTGCCCTAAAACCAAAAAAAAGACAACAAAACAAACAAAAATCTCCTTACCCCTCCTATCCCAGAAATAATCAATGAAGCAAATAAGAAAATTTTAGTGTCTGAGACAATGTAAATACTGCAGTCCAATTTAGGAAATATTAGAATTTGTCTGGGAAAAATATCAAGATTTTGACAAAATGTTTTATAAAGGAAAATGGCAGGTCTAATCACCAATTCTAATTCTATGAATATAAGAACACTAGCAAAAACCGTGTAGAATTAGGGAACAATAATTTAAATAAATCTACCGCGCCCCCCCCCCCCCCCCCCCACACACACAATTGTCTGGTAAGATTGGAGCTTGTGGATAACCAGACTATATCATACTGAAATTCAAATAGTTCTGTTTTCTATGTATTCTGGACATGTTCACAACTGAAGAAATACCTCCTGTTATGATGAAAATACCACTGTTCTCCTATCGTACAGTTTCTATTGAAATTTGCAAACATTTATTAAGCAGTAGCAATAACATCAGTGAGAATAACAATAGCAGCAGCAGTAAGAGCAACAATATGGAAAGAATTAAAAAAGAACTGGTACAATATAAAAAAACAAACAAAACAAAAACAAAAAACGAAGGTTCAGGACCCCAGCAAAGCTATAGGAAGAAAACTGGTACTTATTCTTCAACTGTGTGGTAAAAAGGATCAAAGAACACAAGGAAAAAATACAAAACCTTGTACTAAGTAAAAATAAATAATTTTAAAAGAAGTTTACTCCTAGACCTCTTAATTGGAACTGTTGTTTTCTACTACATGCTACCTGTGAAGCAACTAGAATCTCTGAATGAAATCAAAATGCCCTTCTTGAGTGACTTAAGACTACTTTAACAAATAATGTGTACACATACACACACACACTCAAAAGACTGCCAAATGAATTTATAAAAATGACCTTTTCTATAGGAAACTACAAAAAAAAAATTCTCAAAAAAACCAAGCATATTGATTTAGATTTTGCCAGAAGATAGCAGAAAATATGTGGTAAGTCAAAGTATTTTTCAAAAACTTAGTTCCTTTAAATACCTATAAAAGCACTGATATTATTAGCCAAAATTATTCGCAAATAGCTCATTATTCTTCATAACCTAACCAAAGAAAAATCTCACAATAAAATTAAGAACACTTAAATGTCCCTGAAAATTAGACAAGTTATTTGTACCAGAGCTGATATATTACAGATAAAACTGTTGTACACTATTGCTAAAACATAACATTTTCTGAAAAAAAAAATAATACCAAAACAAAACAAACATCAAGAAAACTGTTTTCATGAAAATCTTCATGCACAAAATTTTAATCTCTAATCTATGTGTAAGAAAAGTAGACATAGATACAAATGAAACATCTACAAGGAAACTAAATAAAGTACTGTCAATGATCGAAATTCTGGGCAAGAACCTAAAGAGCATAGTGGCACAACTTTTGCTTTGCTCACTTTTGTTCATTGGAGACAAGGGATACAGAAGATAAAAACTAATTCAATAAGTACAGAGCTGGAAAAAGGGTTTGATATTTGAGAATGGTATTTGGATCTCTCAAACCAGCTTACAATATATATTATATAAACTCCTAGGCAGATAGTGTATGTCTAGCAAAGTCTGGTAAAAACGTATTTGCCAAGTATCCTGTAAATCAAATTAAAATGGCTTTAAAGCATATGTAAAAACACATTAAAAACTATGAGGGAGGTAGAAGATTGCATAGGAAAATAATACAGATATGTAAGTACACATATTGCATATATAAGTACATGTTTAAATAAATATGCCCTTTCATACCTATGTCTCAATTTCATTTATAACTAAATCTATATATATTGATAAACATGCATCTGTTTACATGCAGTCATCTTCCTCCCTCATAAATGTGTACATATGTATGTGTGTGCACATGCCCAACTTATGTATTATAGGGATTGCCTACTCTCTGTAATATATAAATTGAAGAATACACACACACACACACACACACACACACACACACACAAGTAAACACGTGAATACACATTCTCGAAGTCCTAGCAATGACTATGAGATCCAAAAACAAGGAGTATATTTGACTTTATCATTATGACTGCAACTTGATAGAGTAAGAACAGGCCTGAACTACAGAATAAGAAAAAAATCCATTCCATTTTAAATTTTAAAAAGGAATATTCTCTTGAAGGAACCTAGGGACCCAAAGAAGCATCAGTATAAAGAACATTTACATAAAGTCCAAAGGAATGGGAACAGGAAATGAGTTTGTCTTACAAAGGAGGATCATATTACAATGGACAGAATTTCCAAATATGAAGATCTCTTTTCCAAAACCAGAGTCATTAATGCCCTTATGATTTGCCTTAGCAATCATTTAATTCTCCCAATGGTTAAGGAATCAGCAAGTTCAAATTCTATTCTGGATCAAGTTCTTACTAACAGAGTAAAACTGATGGTTAGATTGTAAGGGATGAGGATGCTAGGGTGAAGGGAAAGTAAAGATTCCATGCTAAAATCTGTGATAGAGAATATGGAAAAATCTGGGTATAGGCTGGCATGCATCCTAGATTTGGAGAAAGCAGATTTCAGAGTAAAGGAATAAAATAGAAAGTATCCCATAGAGTATGATACTTGAGGAGAATAAGGCCCAGGAGGTATGGGAGATTTCTGAGAATTAATTTCTGCAGAACCAAAGGGAAAACAATTTCAATGAGAAGGAAAAATGAGATTTCTCTGTAGAGATCAGTTATATAGCACAGGGAATTCAATAACCAACTTGGATGAAAAAAAAATGAAATGTGTAGAAAATGGAAGGAAGTTTAGGTAACAGAATATGAATGGGAGAGAGTGGTATAATCTTGTGAAAAAAAAGAGTGACAGAATACTAAAGAAGAGTTTTGAGGCTAAGTTAACTAAAATTATGGTTTGTTGTGTTGTTGATTTAGCTACACTTGGAGGAAAGAAAGATCAAGAAGGCTCAAATATTTGAGTGGAATGATTATTACTTTCCAAGAGTAAGTGGTATGATGATAACTGACATCAGAGCTACTCAATTCATTTTATTTTGACTTTTTTCTGAGTGATCTTTACATGGAAAATAACAGAAAAAAAAGATGACATGGCAAATAGGTCAAGAAATAGTAAGAGTGCGCCTCTTATATTACTTAATTCAAACAATTAGTCACTCCAATTGGTGAAATTCTGAGGTGAGAGAGGATTAGATTGAGAGGAGACAGGGAGAATCAGAATGGGGTTGAGCATCTCATGGAAGAGGCAAGAGATAAATGATACAATAGAGTGGGAAAAGAGGAAGGCAAAATGGAAAGAGTCAACCTTACAATCACAGGATTTGGCTTAGGGAAGAAATGACATAAACTCTAAACTGGACATCTTGCCACATAGAAGA